>JNEY01000143.1:55321-125205 GCA_020875895.1 Aphelenchus avenae | reverse complement strand
CACTAAGCGCAACGCCGAACAGTTTTCCCCACGTCGATGTCCACACACGTGGCTAGTACTACCTCCGTCGCCAGCAACGGACGAAGAAACAGTGAGAAAAGTGGTGGTTTTCGCAGCGCAGCGCGTTCACTCCTCGACGTCCGCGCGACTCGGTGACGGACGGGCGGCGAAAGTGTAAACACTTTTCGATGGGATCAACACATACACGCAAAGTGGACGCCCTTCACAGCCGGCTGGACCGCAGCGCTCCGTTTTCCGGGGCTCTTGTCCACCGGTGGTGTCCAGCCCGACGTCGTGGACAAGAGCCGCGCAACCGGACACCGCCGACGCTCTCGACCGCACCGGAAGGGGGACTGCCGGATGCGGGACTGCAAGAAAACGCAGCGGTTGCAGCGCCGCGCTAAGTGGACATTAGCCGCCGCCGAACGCCACCGCGCGCGCATTGTCGGCTTACCGAGAGGAGGGCAGGTGCGGGCGGAGACGGGATAACATGACCGTTAGAAAGGCGGATTAGTTCCGGTGTCGTTTGGCTAACGCTAATTACCGCCGGAAAAGTCAGGTTAAGGGAAGCGTAAGCAGTGTGCCCTCGGGTCTCGGTCGTGGGTAAGAAGAAGATCTGCCTTACCAGCGTTTGCTTGTTTGTAACCGATTAAAGGTGGAACTGTTTTGGTGATGTTCTATGCCAAGCGGAGGCTGAGGTACTCGGCTAGCATACCGCGCCCTCTTGTAATAAAGTCGCGGAATTCTCTTTTTCACAGCCACAACTTCGAGGAGTTTCAAATAAGCGGAACAACGTACAAATTTAATGCTTACGAAGAAACCAAAAGACGTTAGGTTAAGCTTCTCGACGATGGTTCGTTCAAGAAATTCTCACTTTTGGCTCTAGCAGCCAATGCACCAAGAAACGGATTTTTTTGGGGACCTTGTCCTCACGGGATCTTACACTGGGACCACTCCTTTCTGCTTCGCATCCGCTAGCTGATAGCTGCAAAAGGATCTTTTCGTCTCAAATTTTTAGGGTCGTTTTGTCTCTAATTTGGTACCTAGTAAAATGTTGTCTCAAAAATGGGTCATAGTCAAAACTTGTCTCTAATTTTTGTACCTAGTCAAAAATGGGTTCTTTTCGTCTCTAATTTTGGTCCCTAGTCAAAACTCCTCTCAGAAATTTTTTGTCTCAGAAATGGTGATGTTCCTCGCAAATAGAGACCTGTCTCAAATTCCGATATTTTTTCTCTCAGAAACTGTCCTATCTCAAATAAATCGAGAATGCGTTCTTAGAATTCGACGCAAATTTAGGCAATTCTATAACGAAGCGACTGTATATTACAATTTTGAATGCAGATTTAGGTCATGCTTCATTGTAATAAATACCAAATATTCTGAGCGGAAAAGCTAGGGGGATCAAGGGAATTTGTTTCGAAATGAAGGACGACAAAAACTCAAAGTTTACAAAACGCTGAACTAAGCTCTGTGGATAAGAGGACTGGGCTAGAGGGTTGCCGGCCCCTACGGCACCGCGTAGCTATGTCTAAGCCTAAGCTTAATGCGGTTTAGCTAGTGAGTTTCAGACCCGGAGCGCTCTCTCGCGCGAATGCGAGAGCGGCTGCGTTAGCCAGCAGCTTGTTGTGGACTTGTGGAATTTGGGTGGACATCAGCATATTTTTGAGAGGACCCTTATTCTGAGCTTTTGACAGGAAAGAAAACTACTTTTGACAGGAAAAATATTTTGGTAGGAATTCTTGATTTTTGGTACATATAAAAATTTGAGACATATTTGAACTCAATTTGGTAGGGACCCGATTCTGAGAGGACTTTTGACTAGGTACTAAAATTAGAGACAAAAATGAACCACCTTTGACTAGGTACCAAAAGCAGAGACGAAAAGAACCCATTTTTGAGAGGAGCCAATTTTTGAGACAAGTTTTGACTATGACCCATTTTTGAGACAACATTTTACTAGGTACCAAATTAGAGACAAAACGACCCTAAAAATTTGAGACGAAAAGATCCTTTTGCAGCTATCAGCTAGCGGATGCGAAGCAGAAAGGAGTGGTCCCAGTGTAAGATCCCGTGAGGACAAGGTCCCCAAAAAAATCCGTTTCTTGGTGCATTGGCTGCTAGAGCCAAAAGTGAGAATTTCTTGAACGAACCATCGTCGAGAAGCTTAACCTAACGTCTTTTGGTTTCTTCGTAAGCATTAAATTTGTACGTTGTTCCGCTTATTTGAAACTCCTCGAAGTTGTGGCTGTGAAAAAGAGAATTCCGCGACTTTATTACAAGAGGGCGCGGTATGCTAGCCGAGTACCTCAGCCTCCGCTTGGCATAGAACATCACCAAAACAGTTCCACCTTTAATCGGTTACAAACAAGCAAACGCTGGTAAGGCAGATCTTCTTCTTACCCACGACCGAGACCCGAGGGCACACTGCTTACGCTTCCCTTAACCTGACTTTTCCGGCGGTAATTAGCGTTAGCCAAACGACACCGGAACTAATCCGCCTTTCTAACGGTCATGTTATCCCGTCTCCGCCCGCACCTGCCCTCCTCTCGGTAAGCCGACAATGCGCGCGCGGTGGCGTTCGGCGGCGGCTAATGTCCACTTAGCGCGGCGCTGCAACCGCTGCGTTTTCTTGCAGTCCCGCATCCGGCAGTCCCCCTTCCGGTGCGGTCGAGAGCGTCGGCGGTGTCCGGTTGCGCGGCTCTTGTCCACGACGTCGGGCTGGACACCACCGGTGGACAAGAGCCCCGGAAAACGGAGCGCTGCGGTCCAGCCGGCTGTGAAGGGCGTCCACTTTGCGTGTATGTGTTGATCCCATCGAAAAGTGTTTACACTTTCGCCGCCCGTCCGTCACCGAGCCGCGCGACGTCGAGAAGTGAACGCTCTGCGCTGCGAAAACCACCGCCTTTTCTCACTGTTTCTTCGTCCGTTGCTGGCGACGGAGGTAGTACTAGCCACGTGTGTGGACATCGACGTGGGGAAAACTGTTCGGCGTTGCGCTTAGTGTTAGCGAACGGCGCCATGAATTATACTTATGAGCGTTGTGCAATTTGCAAAATTATTAGCATGATTCTTTTTCCGTGCAACGCAGCTATGCCACCTCATCGAAAAAATCACGTTAAGCGTCGGATTGGCCACGAATTTGCTGCAAGCTCTGCGTCGCTTTCGAGATACCTGTTACTGTTTTACGGGGGTCACCGTACTGTGCTCACTTTCGGTCTTTCGTACGAACAAAATCAGGTCCAGATGCCATCGTCAACACATTCGCCTTCAGGTTTTACGAATTAGGCTGGGTACCGGCGTAGCCATTCGCCCGATCTATACGGACCGACCGTGGAGGGGGGGGGGGGGGGGGGGCTTCGGGTCTTCACTTCATAGGCCCATGATCACGATCATAAAGTGCTGCAGAAATTATATCATGATATATTTGTTTTTGTTGCTTATTACGGTGACTTTTCGAATGGACGTTGTTGCTTATACACACGTTTTTTTCGATCCGAAGCGTTGATGCATAGCAGCGAACTAACATAGAATATCAAATGTTCAACTTGTTCGCCATTTTACCAGGGCTTGCGGCAGTGCCACTTTTTTTGGCCGTTCCTTTAGAACGTCGCGAGGATTTTGTGACGGCAGCTTGCATTAGCCGTGGTTACCAAGCTGCTGAAGCTTCTGCGTGTCTCCTTTTTCGTGTTTCGTGATTGTTTGGTTATCTTCTTCGTCTACAGCGAGACGTTATTGAGGTTGAAGTATGATGGGACTCGTTGTCGCGCTCAGTACAAACAAGTTACTTTAAAAAGCAAAATCAAGTCCGGAAGCATGTAGCAATGGCACGAAGTAGACCAGCGAAGGCGAATTCAGGTTTTATAGTCTTATGTTTTAGTGTACGACTTCGTTTTCGTCTTGCGTTATCGTATCTTCGACATTATGGCGTGTTGTATAGCGTTGAACGAGCGCGAATGTCATTGTTATTGTGTCGCGGCGCAGTAGAGAGTAGTAGAGACGCCAACGGCTTGAAGACCTGTCGACATTTAGGCCTGCTTGCCCACGGTAATCGTGCGAAAACATTGTACCTGAGCCGGTAGCAACGCTGGGTTACTGCATCTCTTTGTGACTATTATTGCCTATTTCCGTGCTACTACTACACGGAATGGACGAAGACCGGTTCTGGAGCTCGGCGCTCGGCGAGTGGATCAAGTAAGCTCTAAATTATGGCGGTACAAAGTCAGATTCGCTCGGTTGAGTTAGGCCTGTAAAGGCCTCCTTTGATGTCCAAAAGTCCTCGTTGCGAAGCGACAAGACTCAGTTGCGTTACCCGGGGCCGCAGTAATTGAAGTATTGGAATTGGTCGGTGTTCCTTAATCAGCCGACACGGGAATGAGGTTCTGAACTGCCGGAGAATCAAAGAAATTGAACGAGCAAAATTTCCGCACGCCGACCGGGTTTATTCTTGTACTTTCGAGGAGAGTCAGAGGAAAAATCGGATGCGAGCAAAATCAAATAAAACCGATTTGGCTCCGACATCCTCGTCCGTATAGATACAGGCTAACCACATGTGTCCAGCAATTTGCTATGAACACGTCAATTAGTCAGAATTCGTTTTCCCGATGCCTTTGCAAGGCCTGCCTCCCCTTCCGGACCTTTGCTCGTTTTATTTATTTTGTCATTCCCGCCGCGATCCGATTAAGTCGGCGAAAACAAGAGGGATTAAGCGGTTTCTGCGGCCTATAAGACACACTGCGGCGCTTCCGCAGCGCTTAGCGTCCTTAATTAGCCGCTTATGACCGGTTTATTCGCTTGAACTTTTCGCGAAACTTTCCGGTTTTTCTTGCAGGGACTGCGTCTCGGGACCGTCTTCGCCGCGGCTGCCGCCGCGCGGCGACGTAGCGCCGCCGCAGGTGCAACAAGCAGCGCTACTACCGGAAGACGCCTGGCGACCGACCGCGCGGCTGGGATCGGCGGTGCGCTACGCGGAGCTCTGCGACGGATTCGTCCTCAATTTGCTATTTTTCTCCTTGTAAGTGTCCCGATTGTAGTGGGGATCGAATTTCGGGATTAAGTGCCCAGCACGATGCGTTCTTTGTTACTGTTCTAAGAAGCCTAACGCAAAGCCGCGGCCAAGATCCCGACCAGGTTTTTGCAGATATTCGTCGCAAACGAAACTATTTTAAGCGAACTTTAAACGATGCAGTTATGTAATGGAAAATTTGAGTCCATGCAAAGATAGGAGGGTCCCATCATTGTAGCTTAACACAAAAGAAGCTTCGTTGCCCTGCAGTGGCGTAGCGAGGATCCGGATTTAGGGGGGGGGGGGGGCAAGAGGTTAGGGTGGGCCAAGACTTCGACCACCAAAAAGTCTCCCTTGGTCCCCCCTTACCTATAATTCTGCGGCGGCCTTCGGCCGCCTCAATCATAAGGGTACCCCCTTTGCTAATTTTCGGACCGTCCGGAATTCAGGGGGGGGGGGCATGCCCCCTCCCCTGCCCCAAGGGTCGCTACGCCACTGTTGCCCTGCGATCACAACTGACGCCGTTTCAGCAACCCGGACGCTGCGAACGTAGTGCTGCTACGGGAAGCGAGAGCGAACGACTTCCGCTTCGATACCGCCGCCCGCTTTCGATGGTTTCATCACTTGTTGCAGAACCTACGGAACTTTTACCGGGTAAGTCGATATTCCCTTCGCACCCGCACATATGGTCGAGGCAAATCGCAGCTTTTCTTAATATCAGCATCTCCCAAAACAATAGTTGAATCCCTCACATATGTTCCGAAAATGGCCGAACCTCTACCGCATTCCTATGCAAATACAAGTCCTTTCTTCTCCTCCGCCTGCCGCCATATTCTCGCAGCTCGGACAGCCGTCTTCCGTCGCACCACCCGTCTCTTATGGCCGTGAGATTAGCATACTTTGCTGGCGACGCATGCATCACCAGTGGGGCATATTCAGCCAGCGCATTGTGGCTAACGCGAGGGCGCTTCATTCATATGCCGACCTAGGTCGAGGTCGGAAATCGGCTGCGTTTTCGGGCGAATGCGTGCTGGCTAGCTGCTTTTCTACCATAAGCTAGTTCCCTGTATTGTGTATTATATTAATGTTGCTCAAAATTTATGTCACCTGTCCGAGAAAAATTTTGGCATTTTTGTTTCTCGAATTTAAGCATTTTTTACTCGTCAGTCACGAGAGGCACTTGCTTCGCAACCATGTGCAACCGGGCCGGGGCCTCGAGTTTACAGACCGAACCGGGTCCCGGGCCGGGCCTAGGGTAGGCCCGGCCCGGCCCGTTTGGGCCCGGGTAGGAGCTTGAGAAATTTACAACTTCCGACCAAATTTTTACCTGTTCTTTGCGTCATGTGCCGAAAAATCGCAATGGCGGCGCCTGCGGCAGGCTATTTTAGATGACAGCGTTCGAGGAGCGTATATTAAACATACAATAAACGATAAAGATTCGGCCTTCAGAAATGTACCGAAGAGGGACCAAGGGGAATTTTCGGACCGTGCAAAAATCATAAGGCCCGGAGGGCGGGCCGGGCCTCGATATGAATGCCCGCGGGCGATTTGGAGGCCCGTTGCACATGGTTGTTGCTTCGGCGTAGATCACAGCCGCCGTAAGCCTGATCGCCAGGTTTTTTACCTACAATTTTGGGGCGATACAGGGCGTTTGTTCCGTCCGTCCGACAAATGATTTCCACCGCTTCATCATCTCTTGTGGCCCTGAGCTTTGCATAAATTTTTGGCTGGCACAATGACGTAGGCGCAAACTCAATTGATATACCGGCTTATGTCAAGGTCACTGACCTTCGTCCTTCGCGCGGCAGGGCGGTTTGCGGACTTGAACAGCTATGGAGTTCTTGATGATATGGAGCGTCACAAGTCCGTCCCCCATGTGCAGGTTTTACTAATAAGTTCCTACGGGGAATCAAGCCCGTTCACAGACATAGAGAACGGAAGAAAATGCCATCGAGATTTCTAGCAGCGCTAGCCCGACAAACTTGTGTTTAACATAGGTTCCCTAATTTTTGTTTTATTTCCATCGCCTTGACCATGGCCCTGAAGCGCCCTTGAGGCTCCCAGCGGCCGCTAGCGGTGTTTACATACGCTTCTCGCATGGCTTCCTAACATGTGCGAATCCCACAGACGCAAGCACATTTCGAGCCAAATGGAGCGGCGAAATGCGGCGGGCGTCGCCCGCAGGGCCGACACCTGGCGCGCCGCCGCATTCCTGCCCATAAACGGAAATGACCGACGGTTTGCGGCGCCGCAAAGGGCGTCTCGCCGCTGGCCATCGCTGAGTCGGGGGTGACCGATGGTCAGTCGACGCCGCCGCTGATGCAGCGCCGCGTGCTGCGCAGCAGCGAAAATATTTCCGCATTCGCTGGACTGTGAGTGAGCGACCGGCGCGAGGGCTCCGGTTGCCTTGACCGCTATCCACGCTTTCCCGGAGGGCTGACCGCTAATGGACCTACCGCCGCCTCACACCGCACGGAACGGTTCTCCATGCGTCGCGTGGCTTCTGAGTGCAGCGCACAGCTGGCCGGGAACGTAAACATATAGCCGCAGGCGGTCGTTGAAAAAGGAGCTTGTTGTTAAACCTTATCGCGTTCTTACCTTCGAGCTAATTACGTTTGTCAGGAGTTTAGGGCAAAATTCTTCAGTTCTTCCTCTTTTTACCCTCGATATTCTTCAGCAACATTCTTCTTCTTTCAGGATCTGCCGCAATTTATCGCTATGCCTTGAACGGCATTTCGATTAGTTCGACATTTGCTTCTTGCTCAAGCCGAAGGTCTACACCATGTTCCAGGTTTTTTTGTGCTCCAATCCGAGCCAAACTCCTCGGCCTCTCGGCCGCCTTGACCGCTATCCGCCCGATTTCCCGGAGGGCTGGCCGTTAATGGACCGATCATTCTACTGCAGCGGATGGAACGGTTCTCCGTGCGGCGGGTGGCTCTTGAGTGCAGCGCACGCTTTCTTCAGGCTGTGAGCGTAAACATCTTCCCGCAGGCAATAGCTGTCGTGTCCTTGCTTGGGTTCTTATCACATTTCTTTTTCTTTCATTCATTTCACATTTCACATTTCACATTTCACATTTCACATTTCTTACAACCCACCTTTCTGTCATTGTCGGAGGTTTTAGTCAGAAACTGGTTCGCGATGCAAAGTGGCACACCAAGTTTGACAGATTCGCCGCATACGTACGTACACTTGTTTGGAAACGATTCGTGAGGCGGTTATTAGGAGGGAGACGGGTGATGGGTCGTACCGAAATAAGAAATAAAGTAAAAGATTCGGTAGCGAAGGCGCGTCACCTGACCGATTGCTCCATTCCAGGTTTTTCAGACGAAAATTAAATTGTTGAAAATGTAATCTTAGGCTAAAAAAATTATATACATAATTTATAAATCAACGTCTCCAGAGAATCATGTATAGAAGTTTCGACGGAAAATGCTTCCGCTTAATGTCCAGAATGAAGAACTCGTTATTACCCGCCTTCTTCGGTCCACTAACCGCCATTCTAGCTGCTAGTGAACTGACCACAGCACGGCTGAAGACATTTTCGTTTGACGCGCACGTTGCGTCGCAGGAGAGTAGCACGCATAGTTCTGGGGAGATAATCGACGGTACCCCGGCAAATTGTCAGGTATTTACTAAATTAAATCATCGAAGTAGCCAAAAGAAAGTTTCCACATTGCCTCGGTATCCGTAACGCCCTGCCACATGCTGATCTTTCTCTCTTGCATATTTTCGCTTCTATAGCCTTAATATCACGTCTTCCAGGAAATGCTGCTTTCCACAGTGTTACTAAACTACGTGAACATTATGATCGTACCCGTCCACCGATGCTCAGTTCTCGTTCTTGGCCGCCTGGCTCGCTTTATGTCATTCCTTTTTGAACCGACATGTTCTACCGCACATCATGTTTTTGTCCCTCCAGTTCCCTATGACACTGAGGGTTTTCCCTTTTCCTAGTTATGTTTGGGCTTTTTGATAGCAATTTGAAGGCTTATGTTTTCACACGTTTATTGCTGAGGCAGCGTTTACGAAGGCCAAATTTTAGGAACGATCGCTGTGCCTGATGTCCCTACCGGATGCCATATCGATCATCAGGAACCGAGTGCCAGGTGGGTTGAAATCGGTGTTTTGTTCGTCTCTGATTGTGCTGTAACCATAAGTACTGTAGTACTGCGAAGGACACTGCCCACGTCTACATGGTGCATTCGATTGTCGCATCGTGTCATTAGTCGCGAAACTATGCCTCTACTTGCGGCTTATCTTATTCAGAACGCTTAACTCCTTACTAGGGCACATACGATTCCGATGCTTCACAGAGAAACCTTTCTAATCTCAGACTTTCAACTGAGAGTTTATGACTTGAACTGGCTCATTTTTGGTTTGACCAGCATCCCTAATTAATCCACCCTAATTTTTGCCATTGTCTTTTCCCGCTGTCTTTATGACGGCGGTCTTCGGCGTCCTCAGTTTAATCATGGACGGATTCCATTCTATCAAGCTTAAACTTCGAAAAATTTGATTTTTGAAAAAATTGAATCCAAATTAACAAAGCAAGAAAGGCACTGAAGTTATGAAGCCGGGTCCAAGTACGTTGCCTATTTTTTGCACATGCTGCTTTCCTTGGCTTCCTTCCTTCTAGGTAGGAAGCCAAAATTTAAGAATATTGTGATGGTATGCGCTAATGCACACCTCTGAATCCCATTCATCATTTTCGCCCTCCAATTTGCCCGCCAACTGACTCACTTCCCCGCTGCGCTGCTTGCGTTCTTTTTGTGCTGCGCCGTCGGCTCATCGGAATAACAACAGCGGCGCGAAAGCATTGACCGCTCAGCGGCGACGGGTGAATGGACGTTCTAAAGGTCACATTGTCCACCGGCCGCCGCGCCTCTTCCCATCAGCGCGCAAATGTTGTTCGCCGGCGATAATGTTGTTCCGGATCGCGGCGGACATTCACTGGCCGATAGCTCCGCTCAGTGGGTGTCACCCACCGATGCCAGTTGGGCGAATGGATAGTATTTGGGAGTAGCGGCGCAGCCGAAGCCGATAAAGCACACAAAACGTTTGCAGCCGCAGATACCGGCTTTTTTCACGTGCCCATGAAATGAACATTTTAACGAACCACTTGAATGGCATGTCTCTCAAAAATGTGCAGTTCTGCCAGTCATGCTCCAGGTTTTAAGAGATTAGTAAGATTTAAGAGATAGCGGATCGTCTCGCCAATTCCGTGTGTAATGAAATATTTTTTCGGAAGCGTCGCAAATGGAGCAGCTCCTGGAAACACTGGGCTTCAAACAGGTTTTTAATCAGCGTGGGCGCAATATAGACGGCCTTACTTCTGAGTAAACTTAAGTATCGTGCAGGTAGTTAAATGTGTGTCTCTTGGCCAATACTGGCACGGAGCGTTCACTAGAAACTTCTCTTTCTGTCTTCAGCAAAAATGTCTTTACGGCCGTCCTTAGAGCGCTAAACTCAAAGCTCGATTTTCTCCTGCAAGGCGTAGGGGCGACTACATTGCGCGCACTTTGTGCTCCACCAGTTCGCTGGGCTCTACCCCTTTAAAGTGTTTGGCTGGACGCGCGTCATCCGACCTATCGGGGTTCCGCTATTCGATAGATACTGGACATCCCAACATATGTCAGCGCATTAGCGGTGTCCCGAGAGCAGTGACAGGAGTCGGAAGTGGCTAGTGGCTGCTCATTTGTCCCAGCATTGGGATGAATGCCCGGATAACCGTCCGAAACCTTCCGAGCTTATCTTGCTTAAGCATTTTCTTGCTTAGATTTTAACAATTATGACTGGAAGCATAGTTTTGCGCTGTTCGGCAGGCTTTAGCGACACACCAAGTTTACCTCTGCCATTAATAGGTAGGCGTCTTTCATGCTCATGATACACAGGGCATCCTGGCGCTAGGTTTCAGTGAAGAATATCAGCGCAGTTGACTACTTAGCCCGTCGGCTCAATGGTTACCTATTCAAACTTAGGGTCAGAGACCTGGCCAGCGAATCACTGACTGCCAGATATCTCGTACGACATCTGTGGTCTTCCACATAGCGCGAAATTCCTCTACAGACGGCCAGAAGTCAGGTTTTCTAGAAATAAAAGGACTTTTTCGAAAAGAGATCCGTTATATTTACCATGATATACCTCTTTGCTAGCGCGGGGAGCAAAAGCACTTGTTTTCGGATCTCACTAAGCCCACCCTAAGGGCATCGGGCATGGAGGCGATGCCCGCGCTCGATTTCGACTGTGGATTTAGGCGTGTTCTACGAGTGCATGGGTAGCAGCTAGGAATATTCTCATCTTGGGATAAGCCACGTGACTGTCGCCCCACTAGTCGCCTCAATGTTTCCCCATACGCCTCGCACTGAAAGTGACAGCATGCGGATTGCCATCTTGTGTTCTTTTGTCTTTCCAGTAGCGCAGGCCTTGCAAACCGAAAATTGTCAGGTTTATGGATAGACCATTAAGACGATACAGGCAAATTCGCTTAGTTAACCGTAGCATACTCTTTTATTAGCAGCACCGGAAACTAAAGCCGCCTCCATAGTTTCAAACGAACCGGCTTTCGGTCCAAGACAACTAACTGAACGGCGACTTGAGTTCATTTCACCGCAGTACACGGAAGGTTCAATCGGCTTTTCAACATACTGGATATGGTTTTGATCCAATTGAAATGAACAGAGATGACCTTGAATTCAGTCCAGTTCTGTGAACTGGCTAGTTCGCTGAAACTATGGCCTTAACATCAGTTTGCATCGAATAAAGTCCCGAAATCAATCGATCATTTCCCAGGTCATTTCATGCATCCTCTTTCGCGCCAGCGGACTGACCGGCCATTCTCCGCGTAGCTTCGAGCATTGTCTCCGTCGGTCCCTTTCCATCAGGAGATATGTCTTGCCTTCCGGCTGTTTGTCTTCGGCGGCAGCAATTAACCCCTGGCGTGCAACACCTGACGCGTTTCGAGTCACCCGCCGTCCGAGTGGTCAACGCTGGCCGCACGGTCGCAACTTTAAAGTTTTCCAAAGCGACGAAGCTGCTGTGGACCCATCGTGCGTCCCTGCCAAGCGACCAACCTGAGGCACCTACGCTTGGCTAGCGATTGATATGCCACTGTTCATCCCTCTAGTCGTTAGGCGAATGGGTTAGACAAAGAGGTACGCTCTAATGTAGTATATCCAGGATATAACATTTGTTGAAAATAGAGGCTCCGAATGAACAGGGAACGAGCTAATTGCAGCGTTCTCTAGCCGATTCGTCGTTTGCGGTTTGAAATCATGCGTTTTCGTACGCCTTCTACGGTTTTTCAATTTTCTGATGTCAACCGCCCCTTTATCGTGACATACGCGTATTTTCTTTGAAAAATTAAAACGATTCAGTAGACAGATGCTAAGACCCAGGTTTTAGGGCAAGGATGCTACTAGTCAAACCTTCCATGCGAAGCCGTGACTTCGACTTCTGGTCGCCGTTCGTTGCAAGATTTTGCAGACTCCTTGACCGCTAAGAGAATGCTCTTAGTGGGATTGGATTCCGCCGCCGCCTCGCGCATTCATTCGGATAAATGACGCGCAGTGTTTCAGTGTCATCCTTGCGCGTATCCTCAGCGCGGTCATTGTCTCTTTGCGGGCTACCGGGAGCGGAGTTAAGTGGCCTCTCGGGAGCGCCTGGAATCAGTCAAATGGAATCGCGCTGCTTGCACTTATGCAATAGTTGGTCTCGCATGAGAACGGAGAGTCGCTTGGAAGCGTGTTTAGCGTGCTAAAGCGGAGGGTCAGTTCTCCTGTCCTGAAGGTGTCCTCATCGGCAGAGGAAGGTTGAAAGCCCAGGTGCCAGGTTTTATGTTGCAGCAGAAACTTGTCTATCTCCAAAATTTTCTCTGCCCCCTTTTTTAAGAGACCCATGCAATGTGTGTGAACTTTTGACGTGAGCATATGTCGACGTTTGATGGCCAGCTAATCTGCCTGACTGCACGATTTTGATAATATGTCTCCATGGTATTTTTTTCGTATCTCTCCGCGCTTACCACTGGCTCCGAGCACATGTTCCTCAGTGGCATGGCCAAGCAAATCCTAGAGCATTTGCGCACTTCATTTTGATTTAGCCACTGGTAAGTGGCGCGCGATGGAACGTTTTCAGAACCCTTTAAAACAGGGTTGTTCAATGCAGTGTAGAACTGTCTATCTGAGAACGGACGGGAAAAAATGGTTTCAGTGCAGAGGGAATGGAAAGAGAACTGTGGCAGAACGTCCTTGTCGGGCATTACTGCTGAAGTTTGGGACCTTGGGCACTTGTGGATGAGAATTTGGGCCTTGCCTATTTGCCGTGGTACCGGGAAATTCGGAGCCCGCAGCACCAGTCGAGTATTATTCATGCTTATTTCGTCCGAAAATTACCGTTTCATTATAAAATTCCGGTGGTGCCATTATCTCCTTAGGCCCCTCCTTGGCCTTGCCCCACTTCCTGCAAACATCTTTTCCGTTAGCGACGCGTGCTACCCGACCACTAATCGCCACCGATCTTCGTCCCCGCCCGCTAGTGTCCCGTTCGCGTTCCGGTTTACCTTTCGGCTTCCGTGAAGAGGCGCGCTTCATTGACTCATTCACACCGCGTCGGTTCAAAAAACCGTCCCGCGCGGCCGGCTCTTGACCGGTTCTCCTCCTTTCCCCTGAGCGGCCGAACGCGCTTTGTGTTTGCCGACTCCTCGGACAGCTGCCGTTAAACGTCGTTTGAAGCGCCGCAGAGGCGGCAGCGCAGCGCTTGTTGTTGGTTGCAGAGGCGGAAAGAGCGAGAACGAGTTCCGGTTTAATCCGAGTCTTTCGAAGGGATACGTCACACGGAGCCGACGTGTTCTGGACAGTGCAGCGCTGCGTGTACGCGTGTAGTGCTCACTGAACATCCTTAAGCTTGTCCACGAGCATTGTTGGCTATCCTTTATTTTTCCTAGGTAACTAATCGTTGTATACTCTCCTATGGTTTTTCTCCTTCGTTACTGTTTAAAGCCATGTGGAACCTAGCACACAATGGTATGCAATTATGCCGCAAATGCCGCACGCGTAAAGAGCCCGTTCCGAGTCTCATGAACTGAGGTTGGTTTGGTGAATGCCGATTGTTTGCCGTCGTTTCAAGGGCACAAAAGTCGAACGGAACCGCATTGTCCCGCATAGTCAATGTCGCGTGATTACTACCTTCACTAGCGGTGATGCGTTCCTTTTGTGCATGCGACCACAAAAGCGCCGTTTGAACCATGGGGCCCTCCAGGTTCATCATAGGAATGCTTGCATGCTCGTCCTTCACCGCAGTTTCTTCAAAGCTGCTCGTCAAAAGCCTCGTCTAGAAGCTCATGGGCATTTGTTTCACACAGGACAGGAAAGAGGCCGGAGCCGACCTCAATAGCGGCGCCCGGGTCAGGTTTTTGTTGCCCGAACAGGCAGTATATGAGGAGCTTTGTCCAATGTAAAGTACCCACAATGGTCCATCGACAAGTTCTTGCGGGAATGCATTTCCTGGTGTGCCCTGTGCCCCGGACCTGTCGCAGTTTGACGGCTAATTACCGCCCATATCGTGTCCACCCAAATAGATTCTAGCCACAAGCGTCGTGACCGTACGTTTCGAGCCACGAATAAATAAGGTTTATGGACAACTGTGTCTATTTCTGCCTTCCGTTTGACTGCTTCGATTACGCCATAAATCGCACTCGTACGAGCCACTGTCCACTCGTTCCCTTCGATGACCGATCTGTGTCGTTGTCCATTTGATTGTGGTCGTTAAGTCACCTCCTCCTCCACACCTTCAAGGCGTGCCTGAAGGCGGTGAGTTTTAATGACTGCTCTCGCTATGTCTTCTCCACAGCGAAGGGCGCGTAATGAGCGTCGGCATGCGGGACGTGTATTAGTCCGACACTCATTAATTTGCCTAAGCCGAGAGACCGTCCAAGAGGAATCTGGTTCCAAAACCCGTTGGCCTCCGGCCGACTGACCGGCTTGCTGGCTGATAGAGGTTTGAATTGACCACCGGATGGGTTTCGAATCATCATCCCGAGGCCCACTCCGGCGGCCGTCGCCGTATGTTCGTAGCGGTCATTACGCGCTGCGCCCGCAGCGATGCGGCGGCGACGCAGCGGCTGCCGCGCCAAGGTCACGGTTAATGGATGCGCTGGCAGCGGCTGTGGTGGTGGTCACTCTGCGCACGGACTGGAGCCAGCTTTCAGTGCAACGTTTCATTGTTAGTACATAGACCGTGTATCTCCGGGTGTGCTGCCCATCCTGTCTTTAGGATGCAATCGGTATTGATGGGAGTTCTTCATGTCTCGCAGAACGGGGGGTTTCTTAGTAAGTACGAAAATGCACATAAAAAGCAAATAATTAACCCATCCAAAAGTCAGATTTGCGCCGGCAGCGCCAGCGACCAGAGTTACTATCACCGCCAGGTTTCGCCTCCTTCGCAGACGTTTCGAAAGCTTGCATAATTGTTTTATGTGTATTGCCTTTTCATTGTTTTTCAACTCCTTGTTTCTCATTTATGTGCTACCACTCCGCGGCGGCTGCGTCGTGCCTTCTCGCAGTGCGTTTTTCTGCCATTATTTCGTCCTTTATGTCGACTCTACGTTTATCTCAACATGTTGTCTTTCCCTCAATATCTGCGATAGTGCGATGTAAAATTCTTGGTTTGTACATGCCACGTGAAGCGCTACGACCAGCCGGCAGGATCACAGAACTTTACTGTGCGATTGCAGTGCCTTGTTGCTTACTACTTATTTTTTTCCGGAATATGCTTCGTTCGACTCCGTTTGGCTCAGCCGTCGCTGCGTCATCCCTGCCCGCAGCGCGTCCGTTCCCTAGCTGCCCTTTTTGCCTTTTTGCGTTCCGTCGAAGCATTGGCATGCAAACAACCCGTCCTCGTTTACTCTCCGTTCGCACCCCTTGGATGCGTCCATCGGATCGCTCCCAGGTCACTGGCGAGTGAACCGATGCGTCGGCGATCGGCGCCTCTCCCGCGTGGAGTCCTTTACACTCTGCTTATTTGCATTTTCGCTCCATCGCGTTCTGTTTGTGGCCGGCGGATCAGCGTCCCTGCGGTGACGCCGGCCGGCATAAGAGTCATCCGTCGAGGGGCCAGAAGGCGGCCGAGGTCAAGCACTAGCGGAAAGCGCGCCAAGAGTCTGGCCGTTGGATCAACGCCTCATTCTAAAAATTTGATTCCCGCTTTCCTTATTATCGATTCGTGAGGTTGCACGATGGCACGATCCTATAGGCGACATGCCGACGCATTTTTTGAGGCCAACATTTTTGCTTACCTTTCTTCGACATTCCCGTGTTTCTCAATGCATTTGATTCATTTTTGGCCTGCCGAACTGTGATCCGCGGCGTCATTAACAAAACACAAACTCCGTCAACATAAAACTCGAACTCGAACTCGTTGCTGGTTTTGCTACGTCGGTACGTCTGCCGCTCCCGCTCCGGCTCCAGGGTATTTGACCTTATCTCTACGTTTGCCCAAGTGTCTCAGTCATACTCCGCCCATTGCGCCATAGTACCGGCCCGTGGCTGGCTTACCTTAGATCCCGAGGATTGATGAATTACGTCTCACCGACTGAAAGTGGCGTGTTTTCAACCGAACGATTTTTTCGCGGCTCATCGATGCCCACCATAGTTACAAGAGAGGATGGGCAAGCCAATTTCAAGCAAATGCAAAGGTGACGGCCGCAACAGGTTTTGAACTAACACAAAAATACTTGCTTATATGTACAAGTCATTTCAGCGCAAACTTGGCGACTGCTATTGCTGGGCTTTTCGTAACACAAAATAGCCATGTCTCTCCACATTTTACGACTTGTTATGTCAGTGCATCTCCGCCTGCCATTGTCCCCACCCTGATGAGGATCCATTTATCTTGCACCTGTCCAGCGGACAATGATCCACCACCCCTCGCCCAGTGACCCACACTGCACAACGGAAGCGTGCGACGCGGCTGTCGCTAACGGGTCATTTCCGCCTCCTTGGCCGTCACCTGCGTCGTTGCTCTGTCCGTCCGAATTATTCTCGTTGAGCTTCCCTTGTCGTTGGTCGTCAGGTTTTGCTTTGTATGAACAACGGGTTAGGCATAATTCGGAGGCACGGGTACAGGAATGAGAGCTTCTTAAAACCGGTTTCGGCCTGTCCGGATCCGATGCTCCCTATGAAAATCTTCCTCGGACTCTGGCCTTGACCAGACCCACCGGCTGTTTGCGAATTTGCCAGAGATGAGGGATTCACAACCTTTGGGAATCGAGGTATGCCCGTCGAGCTCTCGACATGAAAGGCATAGTGCCGACGGGCAGTGGCACTTGAACAGCGTATCCGAACAAACACTGAAAAGGTTTTTTGGACTTGCTTATCATTCAGTTGTTTCGATGTTTTAGTCAGGCTCTCCATTCTCGACCATCCTCAGTTAGGTCGTCGTAATCACTTATTTAGGAGTGGTTCTAATGAGCAGCTAGGCTTCCGTAGGTAAACCTAAAGGGAAATCCTGTGGGACTTTCACACGAGTGACCGCTTTGTCCACCGCCGGGACAGGTTTTATAGTATGCGTAGAACGTTGGCTTGCATAGTTTTTCGGAGTGACGTGGAAGTAAGCTCATGGGATCAAACCTGTATATGGGTGCGTCGCATTGCGTCTCTGGCCAGTAAACGTTCTTCCTGTCCGCACCTATCCCTATCGTTCTTCTGCATGTCCCTTTCCGCCGCTGTCACTTGTACCGAAGACAGAAGTGAACTGCACTCGGTCAACGCCCTCCACGGCGTTATATGGCGGCTTCTACGATCGACGCCGCGCGACAGGACCATCACCCACCCAGGTTTTCAGTACAAAACAGTCTTACCACAGCAAAACAGCTAGCCAAACTGACCGCATTCGTAATCAGGAAACCTCAGTTTGCCTCCAGGAAACCACCTCGCCCGCTTAATTGTTGTCTTCGGATCACATTCCGTCAGCCCGCGTCCTCCTCCTCGAGGCGTCGTACGCAATCGCTTTGAAGCGAGCCGGCGGCGCGTCGCGAAAAAGCGGACGGCGCTGCGCAATTCGCCCCATAAAAACGGAATGATTGGGCCGGATCGCATCCGCATTTCCTCGTAGCGCTGCACGCGGCGGCGGCGGTTTACGCCATCAAACGGTCGGGCCGAAACGTTTTGTCCACTGCCNCAGAAATTTGTCGATTCCAATAATTGCTCTGTCCGCTTTTTTATGTGACCTGTGCCACGTGTCCGAACCTTTTGCGTGAGCATATGTCGCCTGATTATCAGTTAACCTGCTCATTTCTTCGGAAAATTACCGTTTCATTAAACAGTTCCGGTGTCTCGGTCTCGGTCTCGAAAACCGAGACTCTCGGGGGATCCGGTCCCGGTCTCGGTCTACGGTCATGAGGAATATCCGATGGTCTCGGTCTCGGTCATGAGAAAAAAAGGCCAAAATGGCCCGCCGCTAGGCGCCGACCTACCAAATTTTCTCTATATTTCTCTAAATTTCATCTAAAATTTGGTTGGTGTCGCCTGCGCCGGGCCAATATTAGCCGAATTTTTTTACATTTCTGACCGCGGTGGGGCGATTTTCGGCCGAAAATATTTCAAGTCTCGGTCTCGGTCTCGGTCTCGGTCAACTAAATTTCATCCCGCAGCCCTGGTGCTACCCGACCACTAATCGCCACCGATCTCCGTCTCCAACCCGCTAGTGTCCCGTTCGCGTTCCGGTTTACCTTTCGGCTTCCGTGAAGAGGCGCGCTTCATTGACTCATTCACACCGCGTCGGTTCAAAAAAGCGTCCCGCGCGGCCGGCTCTTGACCGGTTCTCCTCCTTTCCCCTGAGCGGCCGAACGCACTTTGTGTTTGCCGACTCCTCGGACCGCCGCAGCAGCAGCTGCCGTTAAACGTCGTTTGAAGCGCCGCAGCTGCGGCAGCGCTGCGCTTGTTGCTAGTCGCGGTGGCGGAAAGCGAGAACGAGTTCCGGTTTAATCCGTGTCCTTCGAAGGGATACGTCACACGGACCCGGCGTGTGCGGGACAGTGCAGCGCTGCGTGTACGCGTGTAGTGCTCACTGAACATCCTTAAGCTTGTCGCGAGCATTGTTGGCTATCCTTTATTTTTCCTAGGTAACTAATCGTTGTATACTCTCCTATGATTTTTCTCCTTCGTTACTGTTTAAAGCCATGTGGAACCTAGCACACAATGGCGATTGGAAGGCTCGTATACACTGCACTGGGGCTATGGCTGGGCGGAACTTTGCGGTGATCGGCACCGAGACCAAAACTACCGGGTTACCGAGACAGGAACCGAGGCCTGCCCAACCAGGACGGGGACATGCAGGTTTTGCGTAAAATGAGACTTGTTTTTGAAACAATCAGTGACTTGAACGCCCACCTTCTTCGACCACCCATTTGCAGCCTTATTCTAAGATGAAAAACAACGTTGGTAGATCAACAATGCTGGCAATTAACAAGGCTCAGTTCAGTTAGATCTACAATCGTTCTGTTCCGATTACTAAGCGGTCGTTCCTTCGTGTTCTCGTTTTGGAAAATCCTATACCAGGTTCGTTCGTAGAGTATTTTGAACTATCTACTGCCTGCCGAAGGCTTTGTGAGCATTTGTTGAGAACAGGAACTTAGATTAAGTCTCCTAAAGGTGGCCAAGCCACAATTCGGAACAACAGGGCATCGTCAGTTGCCGACTGCCGGCCGCGGGTGGCTGTTCTTTAGCGCTGTAGTTCTTTTTTTTGGGGGGGTTGAAGTTTTTTCCGCCATTTTTTTACGTTATAGACTCTGCTCTTAATTCGTGCTCCGAGGGAAACACATTGCCAGTATGCAATTATGCCGCAAGTGCCGCACGCGTAAAGTGCCCGTTCCGAGTCTCATGAACTGAGGTTGGTTTGGTGAATGCCGATTGTTTGCCGTCGTTTCAAGGACACAAAAGTCGAACGGAACCGCATTGTTCCGCATAGTCAGCGCCGCGTGATTACTACCTTCACTAGCGGTGATGCGTTCCTTTTGTGCATGCGACCACAATGCGCCGTTTGAACCATGGAGCCTTCCAGGTTCATCATAAGAATGCTTGCATGCTCGTCCTTCACCGCAGTTTCTTCAAAGCTGCTCGTCAAAAGCCTGGTCCAGAAGCTCATGGGCATTTGTTTCACACAGGACAGGAAAGGGGCCGGAGCCGACCTCAATAGCGGCGCCCGGGTCAGCTTTTTGTTGTCCGAACAGGCAGTATATGATGAGCTTTGTCCAATGTAAAGTACCCACAATGGTCCATCGACAGGTTCTTGCAAGAATCACTTCGTGGTGCCCAGTACCTGCCGCAGTTTGTTGGCTTTGTTACCGCCTATATCGTGTTCACCCATATATATTCTGGACACAAGCGTCGTTACCGCACGTTTTGAGCCACGAGTAACTAAGGTTTATGGACAACAGCGTCTATTTCTGCCTCTCGTTTGACTGCTTTGATTACGCCATAAATCGCACTCGCACGAGCCACTGGACAGTGGACAGTGGTCCACTCGTCCCTACGATGACCGATCTGTGCCGTTGTCCATTTGATTGTGGTCGTTAAGCCACCTCCTCCTCCAAAACGTCAAGGCGTGCCTGGAGGCGGTGAATTTTAATTACTGCTCTCGCTATGTCTTCTCCACTGGGAAGGGCGCGTAATGAGCGTCGGCATGCCGTACGTGTATTAGTAAGCCACTCATTAATTTGACCAAGCCGAGTGACCGTCCACTCCGAGGAATCTGGTTCCAAACCCGTTGGCCTCCAGCCGACCGACCGGCTCGCCGGCTGATAGAGGTTTGAATTGACCACCGGATGGGTTTCAAATCATCATCCCGAGGTCCACTCCGGCGGCCTCCGCCGTATGTTCGTAGCGGTCATTACGCGCAGCGCTGCGAGGCGACGCAGCGGCTGCCGCGCCAAGGTCACGGTTAATGGATGCGCTGGCGGCGGTGCTGGTAGTGGTCACTCTCCGCACTAACTGCAGCCAGATCCAAGTGCTCCGTCTCTCTGTTAGTACGTAACGTGTGTGATTTTAGGATTTACTGATCTTTTGTGCTCGTTAGAGAACCTTCTCTCCGTCGAGAGCTCAGTACTGTTTATTCTAAAGCGTTCGTCTCGTACCAAGAGGGCTGGGTCGTGAAAAGGGCATATGCAACTGCGTCCCCGCCTGGCGAGTGCGGCGCTCTACCATATTTTCGAGGGAGCTCGGCCTAGAAAGATCGGATTTGGGATAACGTATCCTGCTTGTTTGACCAGTTCTTCGACAGACAACTGTCGTCAGCACAGAACGAGCGGGGTTTTCAGACGATATGGGCCGGTCCCGGAACAACCGGATGTTTTCTCCGTGTTCTCTCCGACCAAGGGGAGCCGCCAGGTTTTGGCTCGGAGGTCACGAGCATCTTATGAACATCGCGCAAAATTCAAGATGATGCTAACGGGTTCCGCTTTTTGCCTCACCGGCTAAGGAAAATCTTTGTCTTGGCGGTATCGGGCTCCCATCATGAAATTTGGTCAACTGATTGCTATGCACCAGGGAGTCCCGGTGTAACAATATCTCGATCAGGTTTTGTAGAATGTTATGTCGCTATTTTGCGACTTTACGCTTTGCATTTCTCTGCTCTTGCCTGCACAATGTTCTTACTGTGGCACTATGTTCTCGGCGTGCCGGTTTGCCGGTTTGATCATAACTTTATGCGCAAAAAAGCAAAAGTCAACTTTTCTTATTATCCGGTCGCTTATGTTCGCAAGACGGTGCTAACAAGTTCCGCTTTCCTTTGATTATTTGTGCCTAGGGCATACGAAGCTATATGTCTTACCGGAAATGAGCTTCCCGCTGTATTTTGTGTGCATTTTCGTGTTTGCTCCATTGACTGTTAACCAAAATATTTTGGTCCTAGGATGGAAGAAAGAAGGCTTCGTGTGTTGGCAGGTTTTCGTAGCGTGTGCTTAGCTAATTTCCTGAATTTTTGCTTTCCATTTCTGCGTTATTATACCACTCTGTTTGGCGCAGGCGCCGCTGCGTCATCCCTACTCGCAGCGCGTTCGTTCCCTAGCTGCCCTTTTTGCCCTTTTGCGTTCCGTCGAAGCATTCGCATGCAAACAAACCTTCTTCGTTCACTCTCCCTTCGCACCCCTCGGATGCGTCCATCGGATCGCGCTCCCAGGTTCACTTACGAGTGACCCGATGCGTCGGCGATCGGCGCCTCTCCCGCGTGGAGTCTTTTACACTCTCTGCTTATTTGCATTTTCGCTCCATCGCGTTCTGTTTGTGGCCGGCGGATCAGCGTCCCCGGTGACGCCGGCCGGCATAAGAGTCATCCGTCGAGGGGCCAGAGAATGGCCGAGGTCAAGCACTAACGGGAAGGACGCCAAGAGTCGTGGACGTTAGATCGGTGACTTGAGCAAAACTTTGGTTGATTTTCTCTCTTATTACTGATTATATCTGAAACTGAGCATGCTGAAACTGTCTGTGCGCTGCCGTCGTTCTTGCATTATGCGTTTTTATGACCGCTGCGTTTACCCGGTGTTTCAATCCTGCTACGTCCGCTAACCAGTGGTCCATTGTCGAGTATCTTGTGGTTGGCAATATAACATATTTGGGCGTTATGCTCTTTTCTTACGCCGCTTTCCGTCACCGCGGCAGTGCCAGGTTTTTTTAAACTGACGCAAAATGTATAACCGTCCATAAGCAATATTTTGGCGCAGAAGTGACCACGGTGCGCTTGAGCTATTCTTAGGGCACTGGACTGAAACTGTCCACATTTACGACTTGTTATGTCAGTGTACCTTGCTGCCATTGTCCTCATCCTGACGCAGAGCCATTTGTCTTGCACCTGTCCAGCGGACAGCGAGGGGGCACACGTTGGGCACAGCACGACGGCGGTGTGCGACGCGGCTGTCTCTAACGGGTCATTTCCGCCTCCAATGACCGCCACCTGCCTTGTTGCTTCGTCCGTCCAAATTATCGTCTTCGACAATTGCCTCGCAGCTCACCGCCTAGCTTTATCCTCGAATTTTGATCCTTCCAAGTCAATGAAAGCCTGGCAGAATCGAGAGGCCTGCATGTGCAACCGAGCTTTTGGTTGCTCGCTCGGGATTCAGAAGGGATTTGCAAAAGTGGAATTCTGCCCCTGCTCGGGTCCACCTACGATTAAGGATCAGCTTGGCTTCAAGAAGACGCATAAAAAGTGCTAGTTTTTCCAGGGAAATAAGTTAGCAGCAAGGTTACACGTTTTACTAGTAGTAGGTATGTGTAAATGTTACCCGCTTATGCTTTGATGTGGCTCGGAAACTAAAGCATGGAATCGAACGCGTCCGTTTGCAGTTGTCCCTTCAGCACCTGATGAAACCGTTTTTTTTGCGTGTTCATTCCACTTGTGCCATACAAACGGGTAGAATCTCAGTCTAACCTCCTAATGGTGCTAAATCTGACGGCAAACCGCGTTGTACGCCCGACGCTTTTTGCCGGACCATACTATCGGACACAGGTTTTTGTGATAAAACAAAAGTGCCCTCTGAAATCATGCTGCTTGCCAAAACTTGACTGTTTTTGTAACGGTGACAGGTTTTGTCACTAAGGAGCGTTACTTCAGCAGAACATATAGCCGAACCTGGTCGTATTCGTAATCAGGAAACCTCATTTGCCTCCAGCAAACCACCTCGCCCGCTTAATTGTTGTCCTCGGATCACATTCCGTCCGTCCAGCGCCCGTCCTCCTCCTGCAGGCGTCGTACGCAATCGCTTTGAAGCGAGCCGGCGGCGCGTCGCGAAAAAGCGGACGGCGCTGCGCAATTTGCCCCATAAAAACGGAATGATTGGGCCGGATCGCATCCGCATTTCGTCGAGGCGCTGCACGCGGCGGCGGTACGCCATCAAACGGTCGGGCCGAAGCGTTTTGTCCATTGCGCCGCGAGCCGGTCGCAGCGTGGCAGTGGGCGCCCGTGATGTAATCAGTCGGTTCGGAATGGGTTTCCGCGACGCGCACGCGCGAAACGTAATCGCGGCGATTAGCCCTGACCAGGCCGGTATGTCCAAAACTTAATTGCGCGTGTGTACGATTCATGTCCAGAGAGTGATTGGAACCAGAATTCTGTCCTAGCAAGTGCTGGCTCTTCTGGAGAAAGAGGTTTCTTCCCCTTCCCGACCACTCCTTCACCCTTGCGGACGTATTCGGCTTTTTTTGCTAAGTGCCTTCTGGCCTACCGTCGCCGAATCAGGCCAGGCTAAACGGAGTCATTCACTCTGAGGCCACGTACAGCGTCGCATACTTCCAGGTGTTTTTGTGCAAGGAAAGCACTCAGGCTTGTGTTTCACGCTACGGTTAGTCGCCTGTTTAGTTTCCTGCAATCATGCCTTTCTTGAATAGGTATGGACACGCTTATATGATACGCTGGACGTAGAACGTACAAGCTTACGTACGGCGTACGGCGGGTAACGCAAGGCAATGTGTCATCCATTGTGACTTAGTGTTGTATAGGAAAATAGGTAGACGAGTTTGTGTGTTGAAGTGCCGTTTTTGTTCGTGCCACGCCGTGTGAAACGCGTTGCTCATACGGCGCGCTTCCATGCGCGTTTGGCGCAAGCAAACGCTCAAAACGTCCCACGGTGAGGTTGGACGGCCTCGGTCGAAATGTTCTCTCGGTCCTGACCCGTAGAAAAGTGGCTAGCCGCACGCCGCTGGCGACGGTGACAACCACCAGATTTTTTGCCGTCCATCCTTCGGGCATACTCGCAAATGACTCTGACGTACTTTTGCCTGAGATTAAATCTCCTCTTCGATTGTGATCGCAGCAGAATTTTCCTCCTCCTCCTCCTGCAGTACCTTCTCCAAATGTCCACTCCGCCGGTGAATGCGCCATTGCCACCCGACCCGGTTGGGGACCGCTGCGATCGCAGTGGTTATAATTTATTGCGTGTCCGCTGTCGCCTCCGCCCGCGAAGGCCGCCACCGCTTGCAGCGCTTCCGCTGCTCGCCACCGGTCAGCGTCCTCGGGCGCCCGTTTGTCTCCGCTCGTAATTGGTTGTAATAATAAGCGATCATCCGATGGCTACTCGTACGTGGAATGGAATGGATTCAAACGACCCTCACTTGCTCCTCGTTGCGCCGGCTACTGGTGGCGCTAGCGGAGGCCCGATTTTGCTGCACTTGTGGACATGAGCCCCATCGACCTGACTAGCATGCTCCTGTCAGGCTTTTTTGTTCCCAGAAGATGAGAGCATAATTCCGAAATTTCAGAATGAGGTCGCGTAAAATTCCCCATTCCCCCGAATGTAGAGGCTTGAACTCGTACCACTGATCTAGCACAGCAGCTATCAGTTCCGGTGTTCCGAAAAGATCGGTCCAGCTCTGGGTTCGTCGAAATTTTCGGGAAAGGTCTGTAGTCCCGGTCCAGATTTTGGAAAAATTCCGCCTAGCCGTGAACCAGAGATGTTTTTACGCTCCATTTGGGTTTCTACTGACTTTAGCACTAAGCGTAGCGCCGACTACTAAGCAGTGCTTGTGTGTAGGCCTCTTTGGCCCTTTTTAGATGTATCCTCTTCATGTACCACCTCATCAATGTCTTTCCTTTAAGCTTCCCAATGTCTATTCGTTTGGTACTAGGACGCTCCACTCTCAGCTCCCAGAGGGTACCACTTCGGCATGGACAGGTTTTTCGCTCCTAAAATCCGTCCAAGTACGTCATAATGAACTTCTAGTGACTATGAGCCTGAAATCGCTTTTTTCGGCTCTAATTACTTCGCTTCCGCAAGCCCGCTCCGCCTGCGGCAACCTTATTTCGCGCCGTGTCCATTTTACCCATTGTTGTTCGCTGGCCGCCGGAGCGCGGCGAAAAGGAAGTGTCCACTCGAATGTCCAAATTGGGCAGTTCCACGCGACGCGACGGGAGGGAAATTTGCGCTGCATTTTTTCGCCGGAAATGCGCCAGTAGCCGAGGAAATTAGCTTCAGTTGTGCGATGGACAGAGTCTTTTTTGATGAAGCTACGGGCCAGTACTTAGCCTTGAGCACCAAAAGGCGCTGCGGCTCATTGGCGACTCATAGCGACACCGTCGAAGCTGGTAGAAGAGTCCTGTTTACCATTGTCTTATTGCTTCCCAAAGCGTCCTTCCTCTTGGGAAGGCGTGTAGGTTAATAGGAATTTAGTAATTTTCGTGGCAAGCGTTCCCTGTAAAAGGTCCTAAGATATGCTCGATATGACCTAAGATGTGGAGGATCCGCCCGGCGGTTTTAATCCTTAGAAACCTGAGTTCGGTTGCGTGTTAAATGCCTCTGTGCGCATAAGCTTTTGTATCGAAATTATTTTTGAAGGCTTCAAAGCACCGATTTCTAAACCAGCTCGAAATAGACCAGCGGCCCGAAGCTGACATCTCATGGATGGTCCGAGCAGGTTTTAACACACGGCCGTTGTTGCCTGAAAAGTAGTGATGTAGTGACCGGATAGGGCTCGCAGCAGGCAGCCCTATCGCATCAGCGAAAACTAAATTTATCACTTTGCAAATAAGCAAAGGAGGCACCAGTTTCACGGCCACTTTGGGCATTAAATTTTTCAAGTTACGATGCTTATGTTTGCAATATCGACGTACCGAAATTTTTACACCCCTTGGTTCGCAGTGTCCTCGAAGAATCCCTTCATTTCCTCACTTTTGAGGATCCTAACAAACCGTATCAAAGCTATCGCATTCCTTACTAGTGTTTGACGGAAACTCTATTTGTTTACCCTCCCTTTATCAGTCTCGCAGCGGCGTCCGCCTTCCTCGAATGGCGGTCACTTCCTCATTCGGTCTCTTAATTGCTTTGCAGCGCGCGTTCCGCATGCATCATCACTGGCTAATTTTCGTACCCTTTCAGTCTCGTCTAATTAGCGTATGGTTTTAGAAGCGAGCGGCCATGAGATGCAGAAACTGCTTGCGCTTCTGCTAGGCGCCGCCGTGCAGAGCAGCCAGAAGGAGACCTTCATCGAGCGCATCAAGTGTATGCCCCTTGAGCTCCAGGAGGCGATCGTCGAGGAAATTCGAAAGGTGCGCAGTTAAAGACGTCTTTTGAAAAACGTGCGGCACTAAATAGGGAAAAACTGCAAAAAAAGTCTGTTAAAAAATCGAAGGGTTAACTACGCAGTTTTATTACTGATTCATCCCGAATAACTAATTTCTATTTTAATGAATAATTCAATTTAAGTTTATCCAACTCAATTGGTAATCGATTATTGCCTTATTAATACTAATTTAAATAATATTAACCACGCGGATAACGCTAAAAATTGCCTAATTTTCGTTTCATTCTTCCCCAGGCATAGAGTCCATCACGTCCCCTGGAACTGTACCTACCTAAGCTGTCGTCGTTCTAGGTCACCGAAGACAGCGACGTCCTCCTGAACCTGCAGTCTTTGGACCTCGACTCGGAGGAGCAGAGGACGGTCTCGCTGATCCTGGACAGGCTCATGAAAGAGCGGGACGCGTACGCCAACAGCATGCTCGAAATGGCGCAGGACATGGTAAGCGTCGAGGCCGCAAAGTGGATAAAACACAACCAGAGAAAGGTCGGGATTGAGTAGCCGGACCGTACAACGGGCACGGAACGGGCCTCTCTCCCCAGACCTGTTTACTATGTACTGGAGAAGCCGTACTGTACCGCCCTGCGTACCGTGTGCTTACGGTACTGAGAAGAGTACGGCGCTGTTATACGTGCTGTGCTGGTCTAGCATAGAACACGGTAAGACATGGATCTACCTAAGTGGAAATAGCTAGTACGGGCACGGCCGTAATATGCCAATAGCATAAGTTCTACCCTACTCTCCGATACGGAGTATCGTATGGATGGACCTATAGTAGAAAAGTACACCCTTCTTCTGAACCTTTTGGCAGATTTGAGGGTGAGTTACAAACTAGGCGACCAACTAACCAACGGTAGGGTCACGGTCGTTGTGTCTTGAACCTTTTCGTTAGTCTGCCGTGTTCGTTAAAGCTTTTCTATCCCCATTTTATCGTTTTATGTCCTTGTTCGACCCTACTGGACACGCCGCGCTATTCGGGCGTAACCGCTCGTGACGTTTCCACCGGAAAAACCCAAGCCTTGGCATTGCGCCCACTAAGTTCCTTTCGAGTTCCCAGCCAAGCCAACTTTGAATAGTAGTCGGTTGTTTCTATGTTTTATATGGTGTTTTCCTACGCTCCAAGATGCGTAAGGGAACCTTGTTTTTTTAAAGAAGATTAACGGCCATCTAAAGTGCTTTTTTTCAGGAGAGCGACGAAGGAAGTTCCACGACCGCCTCAACTTCCTCGTGCAATGGCGAGATGATCTCCTCGAAGAACAGTTCCGAGAAGGAGTCCGGCTGTACTTACGGTCCGTTTCGGTCAAAATTTCGATGGATATTACCGTCAAATTTAGACATGCGGACCCCTTCTCCAACTGCCGTGGACCGCCATGTTAGCGTCGAGCTGGCCGCAGCGAAGGGAGAGCTGCGGAAGCTCAGGGACGAAATGTAAGCCTGACCCTTCGAACGTAATTGAACTGATGAAGGTGAAGGAGATGGTTGTCCAGATGAAGTTCGGCTTAACTCAGTTATTAATCCTTTAATCTCCTTCAACCTCCTTCAACGGGCTTATAATTTTAAGCATAGAATGTGGGCAAAAATATCAGGGAATCCTTTAAAATAGCTAAGAATTTTCCCTTTTGATTCCATGTTCCTGAAAGGAAGTCTGAAATGAATTTGCATTCAGGGAGAAGAAGGACGATCACATTGAGTTCCTCGAGCAAGAACTGGAGCAGAAGGACGAGGACCTGAACCGCCTGGAGCAGGAGCGACTGGAGCTGGTGAAGAGCGCCCGGCAAGCTCGCGACTACCGGGACGAGATCGAGGTCATGCAGCACAAGGTAGGCAGTCTCGACGAACCCCTTAGTTCTGCACCGTTTTCGGAGCTATTTTCGTTTCTCACAGAGCTCGAAAATGACCTTCTGTGGCTCTTGTTTTCGATTCTGGGAGTCTCGACGGTCGTCTTTCAAGTACCCCGGCGACCGGTCCGGAGTAAAGGTCGGCACTCGGTACCGGTACAGTACGCCGTACCGTACTGACCCACCCTGTGCCGTACTGCCGCACCGTAGTACGGCCAGGTACGGTACGGCTCCAGTACGGCACGTACTCGTTATGAAATAGCAGAAAATTGTAGCCGACCGTGCTGCCGTACTGGGCCTCCATGCGTATCATACGCCGTAAAGTACTGATCATTTGCGTACCGTAGTAAGGCGGTATGGCACGGTACAGCCGTACCACGGGTTCGGTTGCCTTTTTAGTGCGGAGCATAGATGGTTATCTGCCCTTCATCCATGAATGTTCCTGAAGCTCATTATGCCCACGCTAGACCTTCTGCCTGCTTACCTGATGCTCCATCCTTGATGCACCACGATCGTACAAGGCCCGGTGGGCCCTTACGAGAGCCCAGTGACCTTACCTAGAATTTTCGTTCACCCGCGGCTTCAATGGTTCTCCTTAAAAGTCGACAGCCCTACAGGTGGTATACGGCCGTACGGTCGGTACGGAGTATGGAACGGCTGGTGTATGCACAGTACGGCGTACCGTACGGGTGGGTTCGGCCAGTACGGAGTACGGTACGGCTTCAGATTTCTCGCTTTTTAACGCTAGTACGTTATATATCGTCTAACGGGCCGTACTGCCGTACCGTACTATACGGTGCAGAGTCAGGGGCGTAGCCAGACTAAGCCGGGCCCGACAGGGGTGTGCGGGGGGAGGCACGGACCCCCTGTCCCCCCTGGCTACGCGCCTGTACATGTTACGGTACGCGTGGGCTCAGTACGACGGCTTACGGTGCGGGTGGGGTCGGGCAGTACATTTTCTCGGTTCTTAGCGCTGCTACTGTCCCTACAAGTACCGTTATATACTGTATCACGGTCCGTATCGTACTGTACGGTACAGAGTACGGTACGCGTGGGGTCAGTACGGTCCGGGGTGGGTCAGTGAATGCACGGAGTACGGTACAGGTGCCAGTTGCCCGTTAGCCCCGATGTGTCTTCGTGGAGACAAAGCTGGAGCCGGATGGTTCTCGAGAGTCTCGGCACTCCTTCTTATAGTCTTAAGCTTAAGCCTAAGCCCTCGGATTACGTTGCATTCCCCGTTCCCGTTCAGTTGCTACGCCTGGAGCGCCTCGAGGCGGAGAACGAGAAGCTGCGCGATAAGCTCTCCGACTACAACACGTGCAAGGCGAAGGCGGAGTCGCTGGCGAAGGACTACAACAACATGGACGAGATGTTCCAGACGACGGAGAAGCAGCTCAAGGAGTGCCAGAAGAAGCTCGCCGCGTACCTGGATTTCGAGAACAAGTTCATCCAGGCGCAGGCCAACGCGAACAAGCTGCAGGCGGACCTGGCTAAGGTAGAGTTGTAGCAGAATTTTGTTCAAATTTGTACCTCGATAAAAAAGAACTTTAAGACTTTTACTAAATGCGTATGCAAAAATGCCAAAAATCGCTATTTTATTTTTCTTTAATTTTGAATAAGAGAGCGAACATAATACCGACATAAAAATAAAAATAAATTTAAAAATTGGAAATAATATAGAAAGTTAAAATAAAAATTAAATTTAAAAAACTGATAATAACATAAAAAATAAAAATAAATTTAAATTATTTCCCTTAAAGCGGTTCCGCCTACTTCGCTACATGCGTTTTTCTCTCTCATCCTCGCACTTGATCACCTGATCACATCACTTGATGTCTCTGCCTTCTTCCGCGCTAATGGCCACTCTGACCCATTCACGCGTGCACGGCTGTTATCTTGCCGCCGGACGCGGGAAAGAACTAGCGACGACGCACACTGATGCTTATCGTCCCGGCATCATGAATGCGATGACCTCTTGCACTTGCGCAGAATGTGTCCACTCGTCGCCTTTCGTCTTGTTCCCTCTTGTCCACTTTGCTGTTTTCATTTCCAAACAGGAGCTGGTAAAATATATTTTTGGTTTGATGATTTTATATTTTTAGCTTAAAATTGTTTAAAATGTTTAAAAAATACTGAGCTAAAGTAATTTCAAAACAAATAAAAATTAAAATAATCATAAAAATTAATTCAGCCAAACTTATAAACAAATTTTAATTCAGACCAATACACCTCACTTTTTGCAGGAGCGCGACCGCGTCGAGGAGCTGCTCCTGGACAACGGCCGCCTGGAGCGAGAGTCCAAGGAGCACGCACAGAACTACGCGGACCTCAAGCGACGCATGGAGGCGCTGGAGGAGTTCGCGTCTCCGCGAAGCGACGGTGGCAACGACTCCTCGCTGCTCGCGCAGATGGACGAGTGCAATCAGTCGCAGATCCTGGAGCTCCAGCTGGAGAACCGCAAGCTCAAGTCGCAGCTCGAGAGTGCAACGTAAGTATGCGGACTGGTGGTGGCGTCGGGTGGCATGAGAGTGGCGTGGCTGCTGGCATTCGGTGTGTGGCAATTGGCATGGGTGGCGAGTTTTGTTAGAGATTGCATGAAATTATGTCGTGGGCCGTCTGTGTCATGCAGAGCTGGGGTCCATGTGGCATGCGGCGCGTTATTCCTGGCGGCCCGTACCGTACCGTTCCGCTTTTCGTTCCATGACGTTTTCTATACTTTACGGTACGGAATACTGAACGGTGAGGGGATAAAACGGAACAGTATCTCGTTCCGTACCAGTACAGTGCGGAGTACGGAATGTCAGGTGCGAAAACCCCGCCATCCTCCGTTTAGTGTTTTGGCCATATGTCAGTCATATGGCCTGTGTCAAGGTGGCTATGAAGCCATGTGGTGAACGAGTACTGTCTGGCGGCAAGTGGCGCGGGACAGACTGGGTTGTTGAGGCTAGTGGCGAGTATAGTCCAATACCACGTTGCCACGGAAGAGACTCCATTGGTTTCGGTGGCATGTGGCTTGCGGAAATTTTTTTTGCAGTTGTATTTGGCTCGGTGGAATGTGCCACCCCTAGAGGTGGCAATTTGAGGTACGAGTTCAGGTGGCATGTGATGTCCTTCACTTTTAGACTCCCGTAACCGATTCTTATTCTAGGTCAGCCGAACCCGGCGTCCTCTTCGAGCTGAAGGCCCAACTTGCGCATGCGCAGAAACTCGCCGAGTCGCACGCGGAGAATCGAGATCGAATGGCGAAGAAGGCCGAACTGGCTAAGGCAGAGCACCGGAAAGCGGAGGAGCGCTGCGTGACTATTGCGGAGGAGAAGGCAAAGGTGGAGAGGTCGCTTACGGAAGCACAGCGGTCGGCGGAGGAGGCGAAACGACAGGTCGCTGCCGCGGAGCAATCGGAGGAGCTACAGAAGAAAATTAAAGGTGGGTTATAATGAGCGATGAATCGGTGTACAGTAAGCCGGAAAGAAGGCCCTCATAATAATGAAACTGGCCTTTTAAAGACCTGGATGACATCCCCCTTGCTTCCACGACCTACTCCTCTCTTACTCTTGCTTTTCCGGTTTTTATGCCACTAGAACGCCTACGTAAACAGCGTTCTTTCAGAACTCGAACAGCTCCTCTCTGCACAGTCCGAAGCGCTTAAGGCGTCCGCCGAAGAAAAGACCGAGCTGGATGCACAAACGAACAAGCTCCGACAACAACATCGCGACTCGCGATCGGAGAACGACTCCCTGCGGGAGGAGCTCGGGAAGCTGGAAGCATCCCGTCACGCATGGGAACGCTCAAGGAGGACGCTCGAGACGGAACGTGCGGCACTGCGCAGCAAGGTGGATTCCCTAGAGGACAAATGCTCGGAGATGAACGTGAAGGTGCTCAACTTCGAGAACGTCGAGCGTCGGTTGAGCAGCACCGAGCGGCAGCTGGTGGAGAAGAGCAATCGGATTTCCGACCTCGAGGCAGACCACCGAACGCTCGGACAACAGGTGAGCACATTTTCGGTGGCAGTGTGGTGGCACCACCGACCGTCTCAAGCCGGCCACTATCACTGATGGCATCAGCGTGCTACTATGACCATTTGTGCCACGTGCATAGAGGTGGCAAAGACTAAAGGACTACCGGTACGTAGGTAGCACTTGCAAAGTTACAGTAATTTTGCGAGAATCTGTGTTTACTGTAGAATCAGCTGGCGCAATAGTACTGTAAAACTTGGCAGATAACGGCAGTTATTACTGTAACAGTACAGTAATGTTTAGCTCGACCTCGAGACCAAGAAGACGATACGTCTTCGCGAAGATCTGGTCGCAGAGAAGTCCCGGATCGGAGACCTGCTGAGCCGCCTCCGCTCCGTATGCGCCGCGATTCGCAACAACGGCGGCAAAATCACTGCTTCGGAGGAGAGCCTTGAAAACGACCAGGAGCTCATCGCAGTGATCGACGAGGTGATCATGCAGGCACTGAATGGCGCGAGGAGGGAAGCGGACACGCTGAAGATTCAGCAGCAGATGCAAATTGCGGAACTGGACGACTTGCGCAAGGATATCGAGAATCTGAGGTAAGGACACCGTGAAGTGGAGAAACGTGCCGGCTTTTGGTAGTCGAGAATTAGAAGTTCCACCAGACTGACTTCCATCGGCTTTAACTACGCAAGAGGCAGCTGCTAACATCTTCTTGCAGGAGAGCCGAAAACGAGCTCAACGAGAGCGACGATCGCGTCCGAGAGCTGGTCCTCGAGAACAAGAACATCAAGGAGCAGGTGGCGGTGCTCCAGGAGCGACTGCGCAACTACCAAGCGGAGGAGTCGCAGCGCTCAGCCGAGCTCCAAGCGGCGAAGCGAGAAGCCAAGGAGATCCAGCAGAAAATTGTAAGCTCAAGCGTGCTCGATTTAACCTGAACATTACGTTTAGCTCAACCAAAGTCACTACTCGGTGGAGCTCGCTAAGCTGGAAGTTACCTTGCGCAACACGCAGCTGCAGGAGGACCTCCTCCGCGAGGACAATGCGGAGTTGCGCAAACAGATTGAGATCTGCGTGCGCTCCAGAGCTGAGACGCAAAAGAACTTGGACAAACTGGAAGCGATCCACAATGCGATGGTGGTGGACCACGACCGGCTTCAGAACCTCCACCAGATGCTCACTAGCGACTACGACCGCTTGAAGTACGAGCACAACGTTCTCAAGCAGAAGCAAAAGAACGAGAAGGTAAGAACAGGCTTGGAAGTGCCTTAGTGGTCTAAGTACATTATTAAATATACACTTCCGTTTCAGGTGACCTCTGATAGCTCTCTTCGAGCGGAATTCCATCGTGAGAAGGCGGCGCTCGAGGAGCAGATCCGACAAGAGAAGGACACTCGACAGCGTGACTATCGACGCTTGACCGAGCTCGAGATGGAAATGTCCCGATTGAACAAGGACGTTACCGACTTGAGGTAAGCTATGTTTCTATGCCACATCCTGATCGCAACAAGCAGATTTTGTTCCGCTGACGAGCCAACTTATGGACATCAAGTGGAAGTAATTGCAGGAAGGAGAATGGCTCTCTCCTCCGCACACAGGAACAACTGACGGACGAGGTCCAGCGACTGAGAGTCACTGAGTGCTCTCAGAAGTCGATCATCAACAATTTGAACACGACCATTCAGCAGCTCAACAACTCGCTTACTGAGAAAGACTTGGAGCTTTCGAATCTCCGGCGGCAGGTTGAGGTAAGCATGTGGTTCAAGCACTTCTTGGACGATTCAACGCTTTCCGATACGTTTCTTGCAGATTCTTCGTCAATATAATGGCGATGAGAGCCGCTCTCTAATCCGTCAAATAGAAATGCTCCTTGCGCAGAATCAGGAGCTCCACGCCACTACAAACGCCTTCTACGTGGAGCAGAAGGAGTTGCAGGTAATATTCTACTCCTGTATTCCGCGTTACCCAATTGTTTAAGGAGAAACTACTAACGCTCCGACGTCACAAGGAGAAACTGGAGGAGAAGATCATGGACCAGTACAAGTCCATGGACAACCACAACCGCAAAACCGAGAAGTCCGGTAGCATGATGAAACGTGCAGCGAAGGCGCTAATACAGAAGGTTTGTACTTGACCGTACTGTACTGTTTCTACTGTACACTTTGTCCATGTACAAGAAACTGTAGGTTGAGATTAGCGACATTTACAGTATTTTTCTTCCTAAAAAACTACAGTATTGCGAATTACTGAGGTATTACAATACCTAGTTTAGCTTATAAAGCTAGTACACAATTACTTTGAGCTACAGTAACGTTTCGCTTTTAGAGCCCCGGTCGAAAGTCCTCCACCCGTGCTCCTCACTCCGAGAAGACCTCGGGCTCGAACACCGAAGACAGTTCCATTTACTCCGCTGAGGACGACTGCGTCCTGTCAACTACTCCGCCACCTGCTCCGCATTCCACTACCTCATCCTCCACCAGCACCTCCGCGAACGCAGCGAACGGGCACGGTCAGTTTAGCGGTACCGAGGAGGAACATGCTTCAAACACGATGTCTACTCGTCCACTCACTGTGATGTCCATGTCCACCACCGCACTGTGTGCTCATTCACCACCGCCACCTTCGTCCAGAGCTTCGACGATGCGGAGCAGCACATTGTCGCGCTGCACTACCTCTAGCAGTAGTGGCTATACCTCACCGTCCTCGACGCTGCAACGCTTTTTCCGCTCCTCGCTGCTTCGGCGCAGTGCACCACCGCAGAAGCCGAAAGCTATACTGGCTCCGGAGGAGGATATCGATAAGGAATGTGCGAAAGAGAAATGTCTTTGCCGTCGACCGCCGTCCACGTTCGGCTGCTGCCTGTTGGCCCAGAAAGCAATTATGCACGACCACTCGCCACGTAGTCGTACCATTAGTGCGTACGAGAATACGTAGGCACACATGTTGTCCACTGAGAGCTTTATTTGTCCATGTGCCAGTTCAAGTAATTGTTGTGCACTTGTCGGTACACATGCGGCTACATCTTTTTCATACTTTCCATTTGCACTAAGTGTACAGAAATTTGTTCACCATGAATGTCCCGAATGCGTTTCTGATCTAAACCATGACAAAGCTTGCTATAAGTTAGTAAAAGTCCTTTGTTCGTTGCGTCAAAGAGCATTTAATGTTTTCCAGCACTGTTCGACATTGTCTTTCGTTCTTAGGCAAGTACTTTTCATTTACTTGTACTTTAGCGTGGGAAATAATAGTGGCCTTTAGTTTCGCGTCGCGACTACCTGCCACCACCGCCGAGTTGCAGCGCGTCGGAGGCGAGCAATGCGTCGGATTACGACTTTCTACACTTACAAGCTCAACATCGCAAAAGTAAGTCATTGCGTTTTGGATTAGTACTTAACCCTCTAATTAAATCGATATATGCCGTGTACTTACCTACGTTCCTTTTTTAGCAAATAGCATTACCTCGGAGAACGAGAGCTATGCATCAGTCGGAAGCTCTATCCGACTTCGTAATGGTAAGCACTTTTGAAGGCAAGCCCTTGCTGAATAAACATGAGCGCTTAGGTATCATGGGCGGCTCTCTTCGATGTCCACCGAGGCGACTGCAGGCATCCTGGCGCATACCCGCCCAGCACAATATCCCCTGCATCGACGAAGACCTTGTCAGCCTGAACGGTACATTTTTACATCCATCTGAATCTCCATTTTCATGCTTTTCTCACAACTTTACATTCTCATTCGCTTCTCACACATTCGTTCTTTGCTAAAGAAGTCTACTCCTACTCCTTTATTGGCGAGCACTCTTGATTTGTGAATTGCAGGTTCCGAGCGTGCCGTTGACGTTCCGACGCCTATGCGCCATCAGTTGCCTCCACGGGCGCCAATGGGTGCGGTCAAGCTGCAACAGAGACCCGTTCCTCCCTACCCATCGTCGCGACCGCCATCTGCTCCTCGTTCTTCGAGCGGCGGGAAATCTCATCCTCCTCCTCCGTACCCAGGACGCATTGCGGTAAGAAGTTGATTTTCTTGTCTCAATAATTCGAGTTCCCTCATGGCATAACGTTAACTACAGTCCTGCAAAATGAGTCAAATTTCTCCTAGCTCAGGCGGGTTTCGTAACTCGCTCGGAAATGTAACACTGAATACAGTAATTAAAACCACAGTTACTGTAACTCACTTGCGATAGGTATTTTACTTAATTACTGTAGTCTAAATCCCAACTTTTCGTGAGCTATGCGAACTTGCTATAGCCATGTAACTTTTACTGTACCTCGAAATTACAGTAAAATTTCCTGCATGTTTACAGCAACTCCATTGTTTAGACACCAGTCAGCGGTCCCGGCTTCTTTCCATGCGCCACCTCCACTCCGAAACGGAACGGTGAAGCACTGTCTCCGATTCCGACGCCACCGAACGCATCCGTATTTGCGTCTGATCGCAGTTTGCCACCGACGCCACCCAGTGTGACTCCCATCCCAATAACGCGCAGTGAAGCACCGCGCATAGTCGTCGCTGCGGAAGGAGAAGTTCGCGACCCGTCCACTGTTCGCGACCCTGGTGAACGGATGGAAAAGGTAGGCCTTCATAGTCAGTGTCCATAGCGACCGTGTTACCTCCGCAAGCATGTGTAACATGGTGGACGAATGTGTGTGTCTTTTTCAGGCAATGTCTTTCTACGACAATGCCGCACCTGGCGCGAATGACTCTACCGTCACCACCGTTGGCGCAGCGGATGGCGCCAATAGCACTGCGAACAGCAGCACCATCTGGTACCAGTATGGATGCGTCTAGGACCAGTGAACCACAAATACACATGCATTACCTACCTTTTCGTTTTATGTACTGTCTCTTTGTCGTGCATGCGTCTCACAACTTCTCATTTTCTTGTTACTTGCTTCAGTGTGGCATTAGTTGTCCATATTTTCCCTAACCGCATTGTCAAGAACACCCAAAATCCGGTCGCGTGTTTGCCTAACTGCGCGCGATTGCGACGAATTTTTCGTTCCCCGAAATGGCTACCTAAGCAATGTTTTCTCCGATCAACGTGTATACCTTCTGCCAAGGCCAACATATTGCTTTTTTTATCTATGCCAACATTACCGAGTTGTGCTAACATAATTTGTGCAAATTGTTCATAATAAAGCTGTTAATTAAAGGCATATATGCCTCGGCCTTTCGTTGGCCATTGCGCACAAAAAAATCTAAAAAAAGAAATGAAATCATTCAAAAGACAATCTGTATTTTTCCCAAACACATTTTCGGGTATGTACGTGCCCTTTTGCTGGTGTGATAATGAGATTATGACGTTGCAGGGAGAGCGCTGAAAGCCGTGTTCAACACACTGCGGTCCATTCTTCCCCGTTTGTGACTTCATTCAAGTTAGACACAACTAAATACACATAGTGCAAGCGGCAGTTTGTCTATCACCGCCGCTTTCGCTTCAGTTGCGCATCGTTTCCTCCAGGACTCCTAGTGGTCGCTTCCTCCGGACCCTCCATGGACAGCGTGGTGACGTCGGAGCTGCTCTCCTCGTCCCGTTGCGCAGCTTGCCGGCGGGTCACGCGTCGGTCGGTTAAATCTTCAGGTGCTCGAGTCGAAACACTTGTTCGCCGGGTACCTGAAAAAGGGGCATTTGAGGTTTTTCATTGCCACGTGTTCCATGAATTTCCTGTCGACAATAGGTACCGCACATCCTTTTCATGCCCTTCCATGGACATACTACCCAAAGGGAAGTGGATTGATTCCCTTACCTTCCTGACTGTCCCGGACGGCTGGCGCAACCGGCTCACGTTTGCGCAGCGTCCGGCCCTTCGACTGCGCAGTTGCTGATTGCTGCTCCTCTTTGCTCTCCTCCTTCACGCTCTTCTCCTCCCGCTTCGTGTACATGCGCAGGCACTCGTTAAAGAGATTCTCGTGACGCTTCAGCACGCGGATGTGGTAGGCCTTATGGACGTCCATCGCGTCCAGGTTGTGCAGATCGAGCACTTGGTGAACGGGGTTCTGATAGAATGATTTGGAGGAGAACTTCACTAACTGTTGGTCGATCCATCGTGACCCCATATCGACCTTATAGTTAAAACTTCTTCCTTACGGATTCTTTCAGATATTTTGTCTTAGTTTACCTTGAATGCACAGGGGCGGCCTGCTAGTTTCCTCCTGTGGACCACGTGTAAGTCGCGGCACATCTTGTCCACCTTCCGCAAGAACACGTCAGCCATCGTCTCAAGTGCGTCCGCTTGTACAGCTAGAGCTCCCTTATCTGTCGGCTCAAGTCCAGGTGGCTTACCGTCGAATCCCATGTGGAAGAAGACCGCTACGATGCCCTTCTCCGCCGCCGCGTACGCCTCTTCGTATTCCACGATCACTGGTTCGTCGGTTTTTGCTGGCGGTCGGTTACTCGCTACTGGTTCATTGGCTGCCGAAGTGGACGCAATTGATGGAGTCGACCCGCTACCTAAGTTGGACGGTCGTTAGTAACACACCGCTTAATTAAATCAAGTGGATGGGGTTCAATGGAATGCGGTGACTCATCGGAGTCACGAAATATATTTACCTATTGTCGAGTGTAAACCGGATTTACATGGAGGACCGTCGAAAAATTGGGAAAACCTGCAGATTCAGGGAATTATGGGCATGGCGTCGGTTGACCGCTGTCTTCCATGGAAGACACATACCTAGTGACGGTTAACACATGGAACAATATTCCATACGGGCTTAAGTGGCTTGTAGGAGTTTGTGGAAGATCGGGTACTTCATGGAAGTAGGAACGGCCGTGAAAATTCACAAATTACCTGGAACTGACGACGCCGGTACGACGCTTGTCTGCGCAGTTCTGTCCGCGAACGACGGCTTCGGGAAATCCATCCTGACTGGAAAGTTCTGCCACGCATCCTTTGTTGACGATCCGTCGCCGTCGGCGGCAAGGACGTTCCGCCGATAGCGTAGCAGTTCGATCAGATGCGACATCACCGGGTCCACTCCTTGGCTACAATGGATGACTAGCAAGACAGGGCGCCCTCCGGGCGCCATAGTTTTGGGCGAACTTCAGGCGCACTGCCGACGAAGCTAGTGTTTGTTCAAACTATTGTTTAGTTGTAACAACTTCGAAATTCGGGCACACTCGTGCAGTTATTGCTACTTTTGTTCCTTATTGAGTTTGTTGGCAACTGGAATGAATGTTCTAGAATGAAACGTATAGATTGTCAGCCTGACCTGGTCAAGGCGAATCACTGATTCTGCGTGTCATTTTTATTGAACAACGAATAAATGTTGCCGGTAGGGCCTTAACGCTCACAATGACAAAGCGGCGATGTCAGCGCTGTCGAAATACAGCCCGCCGGTGCTCTGCACGCCTTCCACAATTTCGCAATCCATTCGAAGTTTGTTGCGACCCACGCCGACTTCCTTCTCAAAGTACGTGTGCTGCGTATGCGCATCCTTGTTTTCGGTAAATGACGGATCGGCTCTGTGTGGGCCGCACTCAAAGTCCGTTTCTTCCGGGATCAGCTAAAAGAGAGAATGACACACGCATATGATGAACATATCCGTTTACTTGTTCCTTCTCGTAATAGTACTGGAAGCGGGTCTTCAGTTGCACCTCGAAAGGCATGGTTTCGGCTTCAGTCAGTGCACGTACAAAGCCCGCAACGAGTTTGTCGACCGAGCGAACGACGTCGACGTAGTGATAGCGCTAGATACGCGCACATTTACTCCGGTATTTTTAAAGCTTAAGCTAAGTTACTTACGCCTTTAGACCATCCTTCGTAGCAATGCTTCGAATGAACCAGTTCGAAGCACTCCAGATTCGGACAACAGACGCTTAGTTGTTGAAAGAAACGACTGTAGTCGTAACTGCCTGCCCGTTCGTCCACGAACTCGATCCGCACCTTCTTGATGCGGCTGCTCACTGGAGCTTGGCTATCTTTGCTGTTCGTCTGTGGACGACAATCCTGTAGGTGCAGCTGAGGAAGGTGGTCGATCTGCAGTAGGACCTGGTCGGCGTTCAAGGTGCGCATGAAGTCCAACGGAACTTTCATTTTCGCGTCGTAGACCTGGTACTTGAACGTCTTCGTATTCAGCGCAGGAATCTAAAATCGCGAAAAGTTTAATTTCACCGATTGTTTGCATGCTAGCGCGCTATGAAACTTGCTCAACTACCTTCAAGTCACACGGCGATACAAGTGTAGACGGCGAAAACTGGTCCAGAATCAATCCTTTTGGCAGTCGGCCGAACAGTGCTTCGGGAACTTCCAGCGCCACCTTCAGCGAGTTCCTGTTGTCGTTGAAAATGCGCGCCAGATGATCCACGTCCTGTCGATTGATTGGTCGAACCATGCCCACGATTTTCAGCCACTCGACTCCTAAATTGGTAACATTTGCCTGGTACATTTTGCTTACCAATAACGCTGCCCGGGTTCATTTTTGCATACCTGTCATTTTCAAGTTGGCAAGGTCTGCAAAGCACACGTCGATTACAACCTTTGGAATGGCGTGGCTGGTGTGGTCGAGAAGCGCGGTAAACAGCATGGGCTCCAGGCGTCCAAGCTTGTTTTGACTGGAACCGTAAAGATTGACTTCTTCCTTCCATAGCACGGCGCTTTTACAGTCGTCAAGCGTACTGCTGATCATTTCCATGGATTCTTTGCCCATCATCTGCAACTTATTGCACATAGACGCAGTTATTATGCCGTAAAAATCACACTTACGTAAAGGCCACCGACGTTGGTTGTCTGCTCACAAGATGTTAGTTGCCTTTCGACCGCGGTCGATACAATCCTGGACAGCAGCTTAGGATTCAGCAGTTTCCGGTTAGTCTTCGTGCTCATACCTAGAAAAATGAGCAGTTTAGTTTGCGCACTCGCGCACGTTATCACGATAAGATAGAGGGCAAAATAAGTAGCTTGATCGGAACTTGCAAATTTTGCCTGGGTAATCATCGAAAGCATGCGGTCGCAGCTGGCCATTTCCGGCGACCAATAGTTGGCGGTAGGTTCGACCTGCTGTGCGCCACCAGCATAAAATTTCCGGTCGTGAGTGAAAGTGAGGGATAGTGAGTGAATAAGTGAAACTATCTTTTTTTTGCCTGACCTAAGACGCTTGAAATGCCTTTTTCCGCTGTTAACCATGCTGGACCTTAAAGGTCTAGGCGTTAAGCTTTAAATTGTGTTTTATTTCGGAGGTCTTCCAGAGCTCTGCATGTTCATGTGTTTCCGCGACGAAATATTCATAATATTCAGCGCGACTTAAATCGGACATTGCTTCAACCTATGGCCGCTTTTTTAGAGTCAGAGTTCGCGAAAATGGGCAAGAAATCTGCTGCGGCAAAAGCAGAGGAAGAATTCAAGGGATGCAAACGGGAAGCCAGCGTTGCCGACATGGACCGCATGACAGAGACTGAAATGAAACTCGGAATTTTTTTCCGAGACTTTGACCATTTCGAGGACTGGGACGTGCACCACGAAGATCCTTCTGAGTATGTTCGTAGGTGGTTTCAGACGGAATAACTTGAGTCGAAATTATTGTTTTGAAAAGTGTGCCGAAAACTGCGACTTAGCGTCATTTAACTGAGGAAGTGCTAGCGCCCAGCGGCAAAGCGCCCAGTTCACAACAGTGTTAGTAACGTAAATGCTTTAGAAACCTCCTTCCATCTACATCAGCTTCATGCATAGAAGATTCGCCTGGTAGATCAGACGCGGCGATTGAGGCAAATAGTCACGGTACGCAAAATGACCTTGCGCTTTATATACGACAGCCGCCGTTAAACGACAGGTATGTTCAAGCCCACTACTACGTGACAGGCACAACATTTTAGCAATGTACCTACGACGACAACCGCACCATACCTTCAAGTGACAACTGCAAACAACATTCATGCAAAAACCGAGAGCCTACGCAATGAAAGCCCTGCGCTTGCGGAGTGAGTATTCAGAATTTATTGGCTTGGATTCTCAAAAAACCTACTTTTAGAAAAGCACTGCATCCGGCAACCAAACCTCACTCGGAATCTTGGGACAACGCCTGGGCACCGGAGCGAGGCCTCCCGTCCACCGACGGACAGCATATGGCAACGGAAGTTGTCGTCGAGGCCACAATGACAATTCAGCGCCGCTACACAGCTCGAGTGGTCGGCACCAGCGGCTGTCAGATCAAACGCCTACGGGTAAATTGCCACAAATATTCGCGAAAAAACACACATTCCCTTCCAGGATAAATTCAACGTGTACCTCGCGAGCACGGACAGCGACTTAGAGACGACAATCGTCATTCGAGGTATCGAAGCAAACGTTCGTATGGTCAAAGCGCAGATCGAAACCATCGTACGCAACGCTGACCTTGACCAGTACAACGGCATCAGCATGCGACAGAAGTCTCGCAAATTCGACCTCGCCAACATCAAGCTTGCAGCGCCAACCGTTTTTTCCGAGTTGCCACAAGAGCTGTCTGCAACTTTTACAAATCCTCAAGCACCTGTGCGAGACTTTGACGCTGCACTGCTTAACGCACCAGGCTTTCAGTGTAAGTTCAACGCACACCTTGTCGGTTGCGAAGAGGTGTAAATGTACGATAATGCAAGCAGTGTTTTAGCTAAAATGGCTACTCCGCTTTTGTCACGTGTACCGAAGAAGATGCCGCTAGCCGCCCAAGACCTTGACAAAGCAGTTCGGCTCCTGGAATTCGACAGCAGCACGTCAACAATGGATGCTCTAACAGCTCTCGACCATGTCGAATGTCAAATTCTACAAGCGATGGCCAGCCGCAACAGCGCCGAAGTCCAGCAGCACGTAAAGCGTCAGCGAACCATCGCCCTTCAACTGTTAGTACGGCTAATGGACGATCTACAGAATTTGGCCGGGCCAAAACGCATCCGTTACTTAACTGGCGTGAATCGCGAATGGAACCACATCGACGTTGCCCGCTTGTTTGATGGTAAGAAGCTCTAATCGCTAGGCGTAACCGCTTTGGATACAAAAGTAATAACAGCAATCATAAAAGTTTTGTAGGAAGGGTCATTGACGTCGTTAGATGTCGCGTTGGCGGTGCCGACTTAAGCATTGACGGGCGAGCCTATGTTGTGTTCGAGACAGTTGACGACGCCGCAAAGCCAGTAGCTCTCGGACGCGTTAAAACATGTAAGTTACTTGAATACGCATTAGCAGTGCCTATTTCTGACTTTGGAATGCGGTCAAAAATATTCAGCATGGCACACTTTTGTGAGACGGCTGTTATAGGTGATGTTCCGCGCAAACGCGAGCCCTTCACTACGCAGTTAATGCTCCGCATGCGCTCGCTCTACGCCATTTGCACAGCTATGCACCTGTCCGACCAAGGCTACCGCCATTCGAGCATGAAGCCCATCCGCGAGGCACGTCGAACTGCTGCGCTGATGAGCCAATCGTGCGCCAGTAACGATGGATCTGTCGCAAGTCTCGACCACGTCGAAAGGCGCGGCTCGGCCTCCAATCCTGTTCAGCCTCAGTCTCCTACGGTCGACGAAGACGACGACGTTTGCGTGAGCGACGACGACGTCGACGTCGGTGCTTTTCCCGCGCAGAACGCTACTCGGCCGCAAGAATCGCAGCCTGTATCCACACGAATGGAACGGCTGCAGTCCAATCAATTCATCAAACACAATGCGCTGGGAGTCATGCAGCGTCCGCAGACGCCACTCAAGTGGGCTACGGGTGAAGCGCCAGTCGACTTCTGGATCAGCCGTATCCTGATGCAGCACTATGCGCCGATGGTGTGGCTCAAAATGGCGATGATGGGCAAAAATTGGCGTCGTCGATGCGCTGAGGGCGAACTCAGCGAGCGTGTGGTGACAAAAAGCGGGTATATCTCTCGCCAAAGAATGATGCAGCGGCTGCGCGAAATATGGGACCAGTTTTCGCCCAACTGTCCTGAGTTCCAACAGTGGTTCTTTGCAAAGCTCACCTACGAGGACTACCTCCATGTCGACCAGAAGAAAGCTCGCCGAGATCGTATCGTCCACATGTTCAGCAACTGCCTCAAGGCTTACCCTGACCGCGGCGAGTATGTTGCTTAGCGAAATAATTAGTTTCCTTTTTCATCAACTTGACACTAAAATGAATTTGGAGCCTTAGCTTTGATTGCTAGCGCAACAAACAGTAAGCACAGTACTAAGCGCTAGACACGACCTCGCATGCTCCTTCCGCTAATTCTAATGGCTTACAGGATGGACCGTACGTCGCTATTTTCCCCACCGGCACGTGGCTGTTACGCAGTTCCTACGAATTCGTATCTTGTCCTTGTGGACACGGAAGAAGAGCTGCAGAAGTTCGTGCGGTTCGCAGGGCGCTGGACTTCGCAGACAATTGTTGCCTACGACAGCGAGGGCTCGTCGAGCTACCCACAAACTCTACAGTTTGCAACCGGTCCCTGGGAAGAAGCGCATTCCATCGTCGTAGACGTCCCAGCATGCAGGAAGTTTCCGAGTTTTGACAACATGATTCAAGTGCTGCGGCAGACTGAAGCGCGATTTTTCGGTAAGTTGCCCTATCGTAGTAAAACACCTTTATTTCTCTTTCTGCGTTCAGTTTTCATCTTACTTTAGCTCAAGCAACCTTGCATGAGTCGGATACGCTTAGTTCCGTCGCGAAGAACCTTTGTTTCAAGCACCTGATTGACGTACGCGTCGTCGTCTTCAACTGCTGGCTTAACCGGGTATGATGATAAACTGTGCATAAACGTCTTTAACCTGGCACTTTATTCAGACGTTCTCTACGAAGGATCTCGACCCCGTCGAAGCGCTTAAGGTCATGGAGGCCAAGGCACATCCAAACCTCACTGCATTCCACTACCTCGTGAACGGCGAGATGCTGAGCAAAGCGGAAACCATCGGAACTCACTGGGTTCGACCCCTATCGAATGCCTCGGTAAGATATGAAGCTGGTTAACGATAATGCCAAAGGCGGATTTATCTTTATGTAGCTGTGCTGCCTAATTCCAGCGGTGTAGACATTCATCTTCTTAGCTCCGCTACTGCCACGCGGATGTGCTCTGCATGCTCAAGACGATCGACAAGTGCCGCGACCGGAACAGTTCTGCATTCCACCGCATTATGGAACGCGGAGGCTTGCAGAATTACACGGAGACGACAAATGCTGCAGAAGACTGGATCAGTGACGAGTACTCTGAGCACCCGTAAAATTTTGCCTATTTGTGCGTACTGCCTCTTGCATTTTGAGATGTATTTTTCGTACTTTACTAAAAGCTTCTGCGGCTATCACAATGTTCATGTAAAGCCACCCAGATACGTAAGTAGCACTACAGAGCGAGTTGCATGATTACAGCCTACTTTTTGCTTGACCGCGCTAGCAGGGCTGGGATTTTGAAACCACTCAGATTCCAAGCAAGGCATAAACTTTTCAGTTCAAGTCTCATACAGCCTATTCGCTTAAGACACTTGAAGAACTCTGCCACAATGCACTTTATTGCTTTCGGCGCCTTTGTACGGTCGCACACTGGGGCGGATCGAGACTTCTGCTTGACCCAAGCTTAGTAATTTAGACTGCGCCTGGCAGTAGTTTCTTGGATGCTCTGTGCAACTGTCGACCTATGCATTTACTCGACCAAACATGCGTTTAATGTGTAGTGGATTGCATAATTACACAGCACGGGCACACTTATCACTGTTCGGGGCCATAAACAGAATCTACAATATTACTCTTCGTCGGACGTAGTGATGGCATCCTCATCTTCCGCGCCGGAACCGGCAGAGTCGTCCTCATCATCTGCCATGTCATCTTGGCGTGCTTCCTCAGAACACCATTTGAGCTGCAAGTGCCCGGGCCGAAGACCATTCGCCGAGGACGAAGCGTATCGAATCGAAAGATTCCTGTTAGCGTACTGGTGGTACCAAGGCGGAATTGGCAGGTGCTTCGTGTGGTCGTCGAGTTCGGCCGCGAATAGAAGGTCTCCTTTGCCGAACTTCTTGCACGCCTTAAAAACCCTTTAATTAATGAAGTTGGAGACATAATTGTTTTACCTTAATGAACTTAGGCACGAAGCGGTCGGTAATCACTGCAAGCATGTCGTCGGAAACGTAAAGGCGACGACGTCGGATGGTTTCAGCTGGCCCTTCCCCAAAGCAAAACTTCAAGTAGCCTTCGTGAGTGACAGTCGATCGCAAGTCGTCACTGGCAACATGCAGCTTGAGCTCCTGGACTCCGCGCCTAACGCAAAGGACCATGAAGTCGTTATTGAGGTCGTGAAGTCCACGAATGAAACCGTCAAGGGTCAGTCTCTGAAAATACTCTTTTGGTACAGAAACTAACGAAAAGACAAACCATACCTTCAAACCGTTCATCGACTGGACGAATTCCACGAGGGCACCATCGCACAGTGTAGACTCTGCAATCTTGATCTCCGTGCATCGATCGCGAACTGATGCAATTGACGCAAACTGGTTTGCGATTTCTCGCGTTGCCTCGATACCGTGAAGAGAAAGAACGCGAATGTCCGCATGACGCAGATACGCACGAATGCCGGGCATGACTGTTGCCAAGTCACCGCGAAAGCATGTGCGCCTCTTACGCCACAAGTTGTTACTGATAACTCGCTGACGGCGTTCGGTGATCACAACGTCCAGAGCCGGCGATTCGCCAATGGGCGACACTTTGGATGGAGAGATGTTGTAACAGCCGATCGCTTGTGCGTCGTCGTAGTAGCCGTACGCAAAGACCTGGATCTCGCACACTTCTCGTCTTGCCAATTCCGGTAGGTGCTCGTTGACAATCACGGCGAATCGGGCACACGACATGCTGAGCCGATCCACTGCGTGGTAGTCGAGATAGCGAAAGAGTTCCCGGTAGAGTTCTTTTGGCAGTGACAGGATCTGCAAGCCCTACTTAATGTTAAAGCATTGATTGGCCTTACCAGCAACTTGGAATTCCACGAAGAGTTGAGGCCTGCGATAAACATCTGGGACGCGCGTTGCAGCTCTTCCACGCGAGCACGAAGTTGCCGCAAAGAGCTCTCGTTGGAAACGCCCATGCTCTTCGAGGCATCGATGAGAACAGACGTAACTTGCGGTGCGAAGTCTCCCAGCCATTTCAAGATTTCCGCAGAACTGGCCTAGAGAGCTTGTCTTTGGGTAACAACGAAGTATGCTAAGCATAAACTTGCATCATTTTCACGACGTGTAAGCTTAGCAGGAACATTGCTTGGCCTATCGACCTGTGCGTGTTTTCGAGCGTTACCAAACGACATGCTAAAACTCAAAATCATTCTAGACCGTGACATAGAGGCAGAACATTTTTCAAGCTAGACTTAGTCAGTATCTTCGGCACAAACCCCAAACGCGTCGTACACTTGTAACAGACTTGTTTCGATTCAACTTCTGCGTACAAGTTAACAGACATAAGCGGCTCAACAAACAGAGACAAAGTTCACACAATGGCAGCAAAATGGGGTTACAGTAGAATGAATAAACAGACATGAAGGACTGTTACGCTGACCGTGCTCGGTGTTTAACGGAGCTCCGGTGAAGCCACGCAGTAGATATCTTCTGCTTCGGTGGTGAAGCTCCCGCCGGACTCTTCGCTGTTCAGGTACGCCTTACTCGAGCCCGCAGCGTTGCGTTTGCGTGTGGCGACGGGCGACTGGCGCGACTGCCGATGGCGGTTACCGAGCGGTGCCTGAACACTTTCTCAAAGCAGCCCCACCATGGACATTTCCTACCGGAAGAGCTGCACCGTAGCCGCCGTCCTTCTCTTGCTTAATCGGCTTCTTCAAAACTGCCGCACCAAGCGGCCGCACCGCCGAGGAACCAGCCGGAGCAACCTACAGCGATCAGTCTTTATCGGATGGGTTTATGGCCACCTACATCCACCTTCACTGCTGCAACGTAATCAGCTTTGTTTGCGAAGTCGCTCCGACGGTGGTCGGTACGGCTGACTTCCTGCAAGACGGCCACGTTCGCACCCATCTCCAAAGAAGCTTCTTTGGCTGGAGGAGCCTCGCTTCCCATCGCATGTTCTTGATCAGATGACGTCGGAGACTGTAACAGCACAGGAGTAGCTACTCCTACCAAGTACTACACACCTGTTCAACTTGCTGCGCAAACGAAAAGCTGGCGTTGTTTCGAGGAGTACTTGGCGCGCTGCCCGAAGTGTTGCTGCCAAAACTTTTCTAAAGACAAAGTATAAACTTCGGGCACGCTTCGTAAACTTACTCGGTCGGTGGCCATGTACACGACTTCGATATCGGACCAGTTCTCCACGGTGAACGCGAACTTTGACGCTACAAACGTGTACGCTCAATATTTTACTGCAAACCCTACTTCTTACGCTGTACCGATTCCGCGGTGCCAGTCATTCGTAGCTCGCTGCAGACGCTAAGCTGGTTCACGTGTTCCTCGTCTGTTTCAAATGCGAACTTGGTCCGCAACAGCAATGCGCCGGCACCAATAGTCTTGACGATTCCCTCAAAGCCATCAGCGGTTTTGACAAAACGCTTGACGACCTTACACGAAAGAACTAAAATTTTACAGTCCACTAAAGTTTGTTCAACGGACCTACCGCCGCGTATCGGCAAGCTCAGATTCCGAATCTCCTGCGCGGTCAAGACCAAGAGCTGCGCTCCGCCATGGGCGGCATCTTCTCCTTCGAGACGGATGTTGTCCTTCTTGCAAACAATTTCGAGGCGTCCATCTAAAACCGCACATAAGGCCGTTAAGAATCAATAGGTTGTACCTGCGCAAGCAAGCCGGCCGAGCACTTCAATCGCAGCGTCGGGCACCCAGGACGTTATCAGCTGGTGTTCGCCTCCAACAACGATCACTCGCAGATCCAGGATGTCCTCGTCTTCGATGATGATTTCTCCCACATACCGACGGCCATGCATCAAGTCCTCGTTGATCTTCGAGCTATCTTCCACGAAAGGCTCGCAGATCGTCCCTTTCACCACTAAAGCAAGATTTGCAGTAAAAACTAAAACGGCTGCTTACGGATGAAGGGAAGCTTTTGAGCGTCAGCACGTGAGAGTTGCTCAACTGTTGCAAAGCAGTTGCCAGCAGCGAGACTTCCAGCAAGCGACGACGAACTGTTGGACGTAGAGCCTGCAGCTGTGGCAATGTCCAGCACTTTGATGTCGCGCCACCGCTCGACGGTCAACTTCAGTGAGCTTTCTGAAATGAGTTGGAGTAAAACAGGTCCGAGACTTATTGCAACTATTCAAAAGCGTACCGTATGGCTCCACGAGTCCGGTAAGCCGGACTTTAGTCCCGCGTCCAAAATAAGTTGCGTTCCGGTAGACCGCATACACCTCGCGCAGTTCCACCTTGATAAGCAGAGTCTTCGAGGAACTGTTGTCGCACATCTGCACAGTACCAACCATGCCTGAGCCATCCACTTCAAATTCGGAGACGATGGTGCCTTCGATCTCTAAAACCTAACACATACAGTTTCACCATGGTTGCACCTACTATGCATTCGCATTTCGACAAGGTCGATATCCGCCACTGAAGAGAGCGGTGGTCCTTGCAGAGCGTAGTTCTCGACCAGCAGCGTTGCGGCGCTGTCTGCACTCGCAGAGAATTCGACGGGAAGGTTGCCCTTGTGGAAATCTTTGTCTCGAATGGCGACAGCTTTGATGTTGTCGAACTGGATGAGCTAAACGTACTTCTTGTGAGTAACAATCAACTAACAAGAACACACCGCGTTCAGGGCGATGTTGGAAAAGATTCGTTCCACGTCCGGCGACCATACAGCCATTTGAATGTACTCGCCATCGTCGAGCTGACAGGTAAGATTGAGTACCTGCTTTTGCTGCTGTGTCGCGCGAATGGTAACTGTCTTGGGACCGCGAATGTAGACAACTTTTGCGGCAAACGACCTAAAACTTTTTGCTCTTCAAAGTAGGCTTGTCTGCAATGCTTACGCGGTGTCGTCCCGCTCAAGAAGCATGAGCTCCTTGGAAAGAGTCGTTTGGTGCATTGGAAACACGAAGGCGTTGGCCAGTGGAACAAAAGAGCGTACAGCGAGAACCAACTTGATCGATCACCGCACAATGCAGGCGTGAATGTCGAAACATGAGCTGCCGCCAGACAATGGCCTCGAAGGCGGGGCTACTGCTTAAAAAACGGCGCGTATTTTGAAAACGACCAATAAGGACGCTACAACGCATTAGATAGTCAAAACAGCGTTTTGACTACACTTGGCGGGACCGCAACAGCTTCGGCGTAAGTGGCGGTACGTCAACTTGCAACACTTTATTGTAACAGATTAACTGTAACAAACGGACAAACTTGCGACATTCGACATGGTCGAAAGGTTAAGCTGGAGCTTGCCTACGTGCTAGCATGCATTTCACCACAATGTTTCGGGCAGTTGTTCCTCTGCTTTCCGGCAGCAAAACGCGAATGTTATGAGAAGACCTGACTCGTGACAGCGCAACGTAGAGAAGACCGTGCCCAAAGACATCGTGAGTAAGGTCCACGGACGCATGCGCTAACGTTTGCCCTAAAGCTTGTGGTATAACAAAATTTCTCGGAAAAAAATCAGTTACCTTGAGATTTGGAGATTGTCATGGCGTATGCTACTTTGACCGGAAACTGATGGCGAAAAAAGCGAAACGGCAGCGTTGACATGTTGGATAGCAGCTTGATCCTCGGCAGGAGCTCTGTTTTGCCTTTCCGGTTTCCGTTCATGTGCATGACCTCGATATGGCGCTCTCCCATCTTGGTTACTAAGAGCCTGAATGCCACAAATAAGGTAAAGATCGAGACTTCGTAAAAGGTTAAAGACTGAGACACAGTAAAAGGTTAAAAAGTAAAAAATTAAGGTAAAAATCGAGATTGACTGGCTGGCCCTGAAGCATACCTGGTTCCGTTGCACATGGATTTCTCAACCCACAAGTTCCGCATTAGTAGAACCACCGAATTTTCCTTGAGAACAAGGCTATGTGGCGGCAGCTCCGGAGGATTCAGCGTATTTAGGAATTCAGGCGGATAGAAAGTAGCATCCGAGCCTTTCGAATCTTCTTTGAAAACGTCCACGCTGATATATTCCTTGGGGCGGCCGGGAAGCATGCTAATTATGTCGCGGTTGTACTTCTCGCACGTTCGATTCAATGGAGCAAGAATGGCGCGATTGCAGAGATATTCGACCAGTTCGTGTCGAGTAAAGTCGCATCGAAACAGATCACCGAAAGTCTCGTTGACAAGGTCTCCCCGAGTAACGATCTCTTCCGGCAGATTGACGTCCCCCTCGTTGCCATCGAAGTCTTCCCCATTTCCAATGCGTCGCACGAAGGCAGTGTATCCTGCGTCTTCCCTCGAGCGCATGTTTTCGGTTAGTTCGAACTCCTTAAAGTGACGTCGAAAGAGCTCCGAACTTCGCACCGACAGATCCACCAGTTCGGATTGGATTGCGCCACGTTGAACTAAAAGGCGCTATAGCAAATCGAACAAGTAAATTCGAAGAAGACTTGGCTAAAAAAATTAAGCACATACTTGGTAAGGCCTGCCTCCAGTCGCCTCCGACGATAAAAACCGCTCCTCCGAAGGGTACGCCGGGCGCGTTACATAATTCTTGTAGTTTAAGATCAATCGCCTCCAAGACGTAGCGTTGAGACATTGAAATCTCGTCCCACAAGAATACTGCAGCCCGAGTCAGCTCGTTCGCTTGCTTGGTGCCTTCCTTCACATTGCACACCGAGTCGGAATAGGTCGGCACGTCCACGACGAATGTCTTGTGAACAGTTTTACCGTCGGGCAAAAGGGTTGCTGCGACACCAGTGGACGCCATGACGACGACGTGCATATTCATTGCGCGGACCATGTGATAGATCGTTTCATAACAGCGACTCTTTCCGGCGCCTCCTTCGCCAGTGAGACTGTAGCAGTTTCCTTCCGCGTTCCGACGATGGTCGGGATCGCTTATGCAGCGTAGTACGTCGTCAACGAACGCTCGCTGCCCTTGGTTTAGAGTGGCGTAGAGTGCTTCTCCTCGCTGCTGGTGGAAGTTTGGATCAGCTTCTGGTAGCGCACCCAGGTCAAGGACTTCGGGAGGCGGCATGTTCCGAAAAGTCGTAAAAGGCGTTCCCTGCTCTTCCACGTAGCGCACGATTTTCGCATACGCCAGGATCAAACCAAGCTCGTTACCGTGGCGATGGCATAGGTCTTCGGACAGCACTTCCTAAAGTAAAGTAAACTGTTGCACAGTAAGAGTCAACCAATAATTAAAAACTCTTTGGAACGAAATTACCTTGAAAGAATCCCATAGAGCAGCCGGATCCGTCACGTCGCAGTGCACAAGAATTGTTGCAAAAAGGCGCCGCAGATGTTTCCCGGTACGCGTTATGGCGGCCTCGTCTCTAAGCAACGGCTCCACTCCGAGTCGTCAAGAATAAGCCCTCGGGCCAAGCAGGCTTCGTCGAAGGAGTCGTATGTGTCAGCACCGACCTTCTTGAGATCGCCGAAAGATGTCGCTCCTTTTACGTGCAGGAGCAGCAACCGGAGCCTACTGAGCGTTGTGTTGCGAGGACTGACGTTGTAGAGTCTTCCGATGACGTTTCGGTGTCGCTTCCGCTTGTCCCATCGCCCGAGTCTGGAGTTCCACTTGTACTTTTCCGGTATTTGCCAGTAGAAGAGCTCCTTGGCCTCTGGGTCGTTCTTGTTCAGCTCAAAGTATGCCCGCAGCGTGCTTTTGATAGCTGGGCGCCGTGCATTCTGGTTTGGCGGATCGTCGCGTAGGTCTTCGACAAAGGGGTCATCCTCTTCGGGAGGCACTTCGACTTCGTCCGGGTCGAGAACTCGAGCTTCGGCTGCCAGTCTCTCGTTTTCCAAGTGGACATGAAGTGGCACTATGCTGTGGGTTTTTGCTTGCATAGGGAACGCAAACGTGCGCCATGCGGCTTCTATCGCACTAACGTATCGTACGTCCAGATATCGTTCTAAACACACGTGAATGAACAAAATATTTACAGTTGCACACCTATTTCGTCGAGAAGTAGTTCGTTGTCAGAAGTTAAGTTGATCTTGGCTTTGTCCAAACCTTTGTAGCAATACTAAAGAACTCTTGCAAAAGTCACCTGGAGCACTGTACCAACCTTATACAGGTATTTAACCGCCGCTAGGCCGCTCACAACTTCAAGATTGATGTGAGCGTTGTACTTCAGCAGCAAGTATGGATTGTACGGAACGACGTATCGGTTGTCAGCTACTCCACCCGAACCGAATCGAATGTTAGCGCCATTTCGAGGTCGGGCGTAGTGTACTTTGCCCTAAAAGGAAAGTACTATACGAAATTTGTGAGCTTAGCACCTGGTCATCAACAACCGTTCGATCACGATAGTTAAATGGGAATTTCTTGGAGCATTTACCATCGGCCCCAGTGCATCCAGTATGAGGGGTGCATGGACCTAAAAGCTTTTCATTATTTTCTCTTGACAGAATCTTACGTACCATGAATCATGTGTGTCTTGACCCGCTTGTAGAGCTTAGACTGCTCTCTCGGATCGGGGATCTGGGCGGATATGAAACGGTCGACATCTTCTGCGGTTCTCAGCTTATCGTCATGGTGTAGGGTGACCAGCATCTGTAAGCATTTCGCCCTGGGCGAGACAGAACCAGAACACCTACGTGAATGTGCGGGAGCCCGCGTTTCTAAAAATACTTGCAAAACTTAGTTGCCGTGAACCTTGACTTACCTGGAACTCAACGACGTGCACAGCGGCAACCACTTTTCCAAAGATGCCATTCTTCACCACTTCGTCGATTAGCGCGTTCTTCTTCATGTTGAATACTCTGGCCACTACGTCCGGTCTGTCAGAGGCAGGAACACGAAACGTCGTTCCGTTGGGACGGCGAACTTTGCATGCCTTACGAATTTCCCACCAGCGAGGATTACATGTAAACCTGGAAAATAGCACGCCTCAGAATGTAAGAACGGCAACGCTGCTTACGTCAAAAAGAGCGACGGTTTTCCGAATCGCTGAACGATTTGCATGGCATCTTCATAAGACTGCTGCATGTAGCGTGGAGATCCGGGATGGGATGACGGCAGAATCATGACTCGACCGCTACCTGCGTTTCCATCAATGGCTAGCCTGTCAAGCATGTCCTAGAAAGAGTACGGCTTATACGGTATCGATGAACGTGTAACTTTGTACGAGACTTTACATCAGTCTTGTTTTCGGTTTCCGTTAAAACGTTCACTAACCTGAACGTTGTATCTGTCGGCATGGATAGTCGCCTGGTTTTGTCGAAACCACTCCATTCGGTCACCCTCAATATGCGCATAGTTAACCACGAAGTATTCCTGCGTTAGTTTCCCGCCGCAATGGATGGGGTTGAATTCGGCCGGGCGCACTGCGACTCTCTGGCAAACGAATTCGCGACGAGAGACGTATCGACGCTTGCCGTCGCTTTCAGCGTATGGAATTTTCGGCCGCCATCCTGGAGTCCCGTGTGGAAAGAAGAGGGGGAACGTCATTGGTTCAAGATTCTCGTCAAGCGTGGAAAGGGTCTGCATCTCTCCTCCACGATTCCGAATGACAAGATGGGCCGGCGGCAGCAAACCATCCGCCGTTGTTTGAAACACAGCGGCGATTTCGTTACATCTCGGGGGATTGTATGTGCGGGGATCCACGTGATCCTTCAGACTGAAGAGCAAGCGTACTTCCGGAACCAGCATTTCGACATGGTCGACACGATGAGCGTTACGTTCAGCTTCTTCTCGCAGGCGCTGCTCTTCTTCGCGGAGCATCTCGAAAGCTTCGGCGTGACGACTGTGCGCACGAATAAGCCCGTCAAGACGATACATCAGCGCAGCATCCGCGCCCTGATTCTGTGGATTGCTTGTTCGAATCTGATTAGCTTGCTCCGTATCGATGACGTAGAGCTGGGCGTACCGCGGTGGTCCGTCTTCTTCGGGACGGGCACCCGTGTGTATCATCGAATACACTTTTCCTTGCACTTTGTAGCAGTAAGGCGCTCGGCCATTCGAGCGCACGGAGACGTCCTTTTTGCAGTTGATCGACGCGAACGATAGCGCTGAGTTGTAATTGCGTATGTGCTCCATAAAGTTCGGCCAGTCATCGTCCTCGCGCAGGAAAAGCTTCTTCAGTTCGTCAGGGAATGGACGAGACTCGGCGTGAATGCGCATCTTGCCATGGCGGCAGCAATCGTTGAAGGTTGTCTTCATGGCCACTTTTTCCTTTTTGAAGTGCAGAGCACCACAGGATGTGCAGCTCACGTCCATATTTCCGAGCTTAGAAGAGCGAACATGGTCGATGCGTTCGCCTCTGAGGACCGCTCTTGCGGGGCGGGCTTCCTCGACCGGTGAGCGTTCGCGCGGCCTCTCTTCCTAGACTGGCCCCGTGAAAACTTTATCAAAGTATGACCTACCCCAGCGTTATCGTTATCGGTGACAGGCAGGCCATCCTCATCACTGCCGCTTGTGCCCGAAGAAGCTAACAAAACGCTTACTTCGCTACCAAAACGCTTCACTTACTTTCGTCGCGGTCGATATCATTACCAGCGCGTGGGTTGCGCGGAGGAGCTGCAGAATCCGGCATTAGCCCTAAATATGACCGGACAAAGCAAATTCGCAGAAGGCCACAGCTACATGCCAGAGTTGTCGTTCGTTTGTTGCGGACGTTGTCGCTTCTGGTGCCGCGCCAAGAAATTTTGTGATGTACCCTAAACGGCCCATTTAATTGTTGACCGTTTACCAAGTCCCTACCGGCATATCTGGGTCGCTGGGTGTTCCGCTAGATTCGTTATCACTTGAGTCGTCTATACGCGCTTTGCGCTTCTTACACTTCCATCGTTTCTGCCTCTCCCTAGCCAAGTTTTTTTTGCGTTCTAAAGCAAAAAACGTACTTAGAAACAGTAGCCACCTTAACGAACCTGCTACCTCATGATCGCTCACGCCATTTAAGACATTCGAAATTCGAATCCGGCGCTTAGTTGGTGGAAACTTGTTGCCCTTTCCCGTCATAGCGCCTCACGATTTCGGTTTTTAAGTAATAACACAGCCACACAAAGCAATATAGCTATCGACAAGTTGCTTAATATACGGTCCCGACGTGTTTCAGATCGTTCATCGTTTATTAGACGCAGCAATAGGATTTCACGCATCGAGTGTTGAAGCAGTATTTTTCGAGACCTAATATACAGACACTTGCATGATTAAAGCATGCCCTAACCGGACTATTTGTTTTCAAGTATACATTTATCATAATGTCCTATCCGACTGTGGTCGGAAGCCTAGTTCTTCGCGGCAGCTCTTTTGTAGCCATGGCGTCGCTGCCTCCACGTTCCGATGCTGGCCAAGACGGATGCGTCATGCGTAGATGTTACCGCCTAAAGCATGTGTCCATTAAGACCTTAGATTGCCTTCTACGTGCGGCTACCTTCTCGAATGCCTCCTTAGCGTCAACCCCAAACAACTTGACTTCCTCTCGCATACGACGATCGATGTTCTGCGCGAGTACATCTGCCTGTAGCATCTCCTTGCAATTCGGATGGTGGAGGTCTTCCGGTCGCAGATAGAGACACCCGTCCGTAACGTACGCCATGACAGAATATCGACGATCCTCTGTGGTCTGGCGGCGGCTGAGATGAGAGCATCGCTTGCATGTGTAGTACTGAGTCCTGGCGTCCGCTGAAGTCCGCGTGAGATTGAAGCGTCGGCATGTTAGTGTGCCTGTAGGGATGATGAGTACGCTCGGCCTAAGTCGCTGCGATTTGACAACATAGAACTCCGAGACTTGCACAAGTTGCGGCTGCGACTCCGACCCGCACGCCTCTTCCATCCTGAAATTCGAAAATATCGAGACATCATAGTTACACACGCCTGCAAAAGTGCGACTGCTAGTAACATTCACTGCGCGTTTCAAGCATCTGTGCGTTAAGACAATCACCTCTGAGACGACTTGGACCGGTCCTATGCGCATTTGAAACATACTGCATCACGAACAAAGTTTGAACATGTGAGAAATAGGGCACGGGTCTGCGAGTCTCGAACACAGACATGTTTTTTTGGCGCTTACTGGAAAGTTAAAATCATTGTAGTGGTACAGTTAACGCCGCAAGTGCCGTCCTTCTTCTCGGTTAGTGAGAGCATCACTAAAACTACCCCGGCGGCCTGCATCCACCTTTTGCACTTTGAGTAAAGGGTGTCCCAAGCGGAATATTGTCGCACGCTTTTAGCTACGGTACGTTGCAGAGAAAAGCAGAAACTTTACCGCAGCGCATGCCATTCTGAGAACGCTTCAGGTTTCGCCACCTTCAGTTCTTCGCAACTTCCGGACGTTATTCCGGCTAGATCGAAAAATCTGCTCCTTTTCGAGCGCTTCTGCGTCTCTCACTAAGTCGTCCGCAAATTTTTTCAGGTATGCACGTCGCTTTGCGAAAACCCTAGCGTGTACCGCTTAGATGCTGCCTAGCGACGACTTAGTCGATACTATGGGCTTCCTTGCCCGGGACAGTCTCGACACAGTGGAAATTACTACTCGCAAGCTTTGTGGGATCGTCCGCGCCCGCTTTAACGCTTCCCCGGTACGCGTCATTACGCGCTTCATAATGTGCAGCGGTCACATCGTCGCCTTTCATGCTGGTATGTGACACGTTTGTGATTTCGCATTTTGGTTGACTTCCACACGCTTAACTCTATTTTTTCCAGAAGACGGATCCCAGGTGGCAACCATCCTCCCTAACATGAACCTCCTTCTTCGACGGATGATGGTGCGCGAGGTGCACTTTGAGTGTCCGCTGGATCAGGTCCTCTTCGAAGCCCTACTTCCGCAGAAGGACAAACTCAGGTAGCTTGACGTTCTAACATTATTCTCCCGTTACTCCGTCAGTACAACACTTAAACGTCCACAACTATTGCTGTTGGACAAACTCAGGTAGCTTGACGTTCTAACATTATTCTCCCATTACTCCATCAGTACAACACTTAAACGTCCACAACTATTGCAGTTCACGAACCATTTTTTAGAGACTCGATCTGCTTTGCTCCTGGAGCATATGCCTCTCTCGACCTTGTCGAACGGGCTTTCACTGAATTGTTCTTCTGCCGCGAACTTCACATCAGCACTCTGCGTGTGGAAGGCGTCAACGAACATTGGGCCTACGACGGGGAAGCACCATTCGTTTCGCTGCCATGCGTCCAGAGTTCCAACCTCCTGTACGTAGGCAATACCAGCATTGGAAGAGACGAATTCAACGGCAAGCTAGTGCGCTGGCTGAACGGCGGAGGTGGAAAGAAAACGCTCACACTGGAATCGCGCTGGTGGCCGTCGTCGCTAACTCTGCAACTGTTGATCAACCGCATAGTGAGCGTAAGTGAACATAAGCGGCCTTGATTCTAAAGACACTGACTTCCATTTCTAGGGTTTCGCAAGCGCAACGACAGCGTCTGAATTCGAAGTGACCTTTACCGCCATCTGCAGCATACGCGCTCCAGGAAGAACAGTGAACGAACACACACATGAGGAGCTCCTTCACCATTTCGAGCGCTCCGAGAAGTCCGTGAAGCATACCTTAATTCGCAAAACCATCCGCGAGTAACGACCATGACTGCACTTCTGTGACATTCCTTTGACATTTGCCATAAAAGCTCGCCGCATAAAACGTATTACAGACTCGAACAAAATTGTAATAAATATTAGCGATGCGTAGGCGCACGTATTCCACTTCATAGGAGTTTGGCGTACTCAAAAAAATTCACTTCCTACGGTGGTTACCCTCGTGCTTCGCGCGACCTTTTATGACTCGCTGGTAGTCCGCAAATTTCGGTGTGGGAATCCTCTAGCATTATTACGTAATTGACGCTATTTTGGAAAACAAACTGTAGGACTCGTTTTCGCCTAATCGGAGCCTAACCTTCATTTACGTCATGAACCATACTACAAGGCAAAGAACGGCAGCTAATTGTCTTCTTCTCCGTCGGTGCTGTCTGCTGCACTGCTAGCGTTCTTCAGTTCAAAGGCCATCAGCGCCTCGTTCGTCTTGTCGAAGTTCTTGTAAGGCTGCCAACTGAAACCGCAAAAAGCAATTTTCTGTGAACGTCTTGTGACTTACTCAGGCATTCGATAACCTTTCCACTTCGTTAGCAAAAGAACTTCTCCATGAATAACGCGCTTGTCCAGGATCTTCTGAACCACATAGTGCTTTGGAACGGTGGTCGCAGCGACGCTTGTGGTTGCATCTTCCTCGCCAGAGCTCGACTCGCCCTCTCCTTCGTAGACGGCACATTCCACCGAGGCTTGTCCGTGGCTGGCGATGCCGTAGCCGACGTCCACCCTAGGCGGCTGCGCGCCGTTTTCCAGCTGACCAAACTGTTCTGTGACGTGGGCTAGCTAAATCAAGCGGTTGGGCGTTGACGGTTCGTAACTTTGGTCCGAACTTGCCGTAATGCCACTGTTGCCTTCGCAATTCGTTTCGGAATGGTCTTCACTGGCCTTCGCAAGCTCTTCCTTTACTAAATAAAAAAATGCCGCTAGCCAACCACGCTGTGGTATCGTACCTTTGTCACAAATGAAGTCACGGATCACCATTTGCGGCAAGCCGTTGCCGTTTGCGCAATTCGATCCTGCATGCGCGTCGCAAAGCAGTTCGTCGTTGGACGAGACCTCCAAGGACACGCGCTGCATGCTGTCAAGAGAAAGCAGGTCGACGGCTGGACCGTAGGGCATATAGTGTGGCGCACACTCGATGATCAGGTTGTCAACCAAATAATCGACGATGGCTTTGATTTCGGAACACTTGTGCAGCTTTTCAGTGACTGAAGCCTTTCGTAAAAGTACAAGGATATCACGTTTTCCAAACGTACGCTCATTCGCGAATGTGTTCCGCACTGAAGGTCCAGCAGCATCTAGTGGAGAAGTGAGCTCCATGTCGAAGTGACACTGTTCGCCACTGGGCAAAAATCCCGGTGTAGTGCGACGCACTTCGTCCGTAGCCGAGACGTCAACACTGACAGCCGGCAATTCGTCCCTTGATGTATCCTCGCTGAAGACGCGACGACGAGACACTTTCCTTGGAGGGCTAAACAATAGCTGAGCCATGGTATTATTACGAGACTTTTCTGATATACCTGCACGTTTCTGTAGCACAGTTGGCCGCCGCTTGGTTTGGTTTTGGAACTTCCGCAGTGGGCGGTACCGGCGGTTCATCATCAGCTATTGCAGTATCAGCGGCTGTTGCATTAGCAACATGCGCACCGACAGCTGGAGCCAACACTGCAGCTTGCAGAGCGATACCCTAAATAATCGAAGTACATAGGTTCCAGCAAGATAGGTACTCTCTTAAATTGTTAAAACGACAAACATGCTAAAAGCAAAATGTTAACATACTTCTTCATATTCCTTTCTGTGCTTGTCGCGCATATGCTTGAGCATGGACTTGGTGTTCGAACCAGTCAAACTGTAGCCCCACTCAGGTCGAGAACAACCAAGAACGGTGCAATAGGCGTAGCCATTTCTGAACGCGAAGTATCGTTTGTAGTCGATGACAGGCTTTCGAGGCATGCCTGAAAAATCCTTGATTTTTTTGGGAAAAACAAAAAGGGAAGTCCCCTCATTTTACATACACCATTGTAATGTGGGTTAGCTTAAGCGCGATACAGCGCTTTGCCAGCCACGCTTTCGCTAGAGAATTCCGAGAATGGTCGGTAATTGTGCACGAACGTAAGATATCCAGTCAACGACGACAGATCCAGCGGCTGTTATTGTGCACCTTAAAATTTCTGAGATTACAAGATGCATTACAGGAAAGATTGCTGGGAAGGTACTATTGCACTGCACCGCGCTTGTGATTATAACATTCACTGCGTATTAATCTGATTGCGCGCCCCACGCACATGGTTGATTATGCGCACGCACTGCGTGCAAGCACATGCGCATATGGATCAATGAAACGTAGTTTCCCAGCAGTGACATGCGCAAACGTGTCATGTGCGCATTTATGCTACGCGCGCAACTGCACTAAACGCATGCGTCATGCGCACTTGCGCATAACGGGCATTATACAGTACTTGCGCAGAAGTGACATGCGCAAACGTGTCATGTGCGCATGCGCAATGCGCACCATGCGTAGTTGTTACAGTACTATAATAATGGTGCGACTGGCAACAAATACGAGTTCAACTGGCAACACTTTCAGCGCGTTACAGTACTATAATGGTGCGACTGGCAACAAATGCGGGTTCAACTGGCAACACTTTTAGCGCGCCACCGTACTGTATTGGCGCGACTGACCCCAAATGCGGGTTCGACTGGCAACACTTTTAGCGCGCCACAGTACTGTAATGGTGCGTGGTGCGACTGGCAACAAATGCGGGAATGCGGGTTCTACTGGCAAACTTTTAGCGCGCCACCGTACTGTATTGGCGCGACTGACCCCAAACGCGGGTTCGACTGGCAAAGCGCGCCACAGTACTGTAATGGTGCGTGGTGCGACTGGCAACAAATGCGGGAATGCGGGTTCTACTGGCAACACTTTTAGCGCGCCACCGTACTGGTGCGTGGTGCGACTGGCAACAAAACTCAATGTGTTTTTGATAGCCCAGCAGCAAATACTTGTCGTCATTTAAAGATATTTGCGCGTATTTAGATGGTTCAACTGGCAACTAAAGCGTTACCGGAAACACGTTACGCGTTTAATAGTTAAAGTAGATATTTAATTAAGCACGGCCTGGCGTATCTGGAGCAAATTAAACAGCGGTGGACTTAGGGACCACGAGGAGCAGTGCGGGCCGTGGACTACGGGCCAAGACTCTTATAGGCACCAGGATCTGCAGAGCTTAGTTACCTGATAAAGTGGTCCACATTGAATTCGTCCAACTCCATCCCGTTGTGGTCTACAATTCTCTAATTTCTCCAAACCACTTGCAACTCCAAAAAACTGATCTGGCAAACCTTTGTACAAAAGTATAAGGACCAGTGTTCAGGTTGGAACTTTATTTGTATTTAACGTATTGGCAAATGGATAAGTACATTTCACAAGAGGGTATAAGGGGCGAGTGAATTAGGGTTAAAAACACAGCAGGCTTCGAAGCACTACGCAAATCCATCTTCGTCGAAGAGGTCCATCAGCGTTTCTCCATGATTGAGACCTAGGCAAAACGTGTTACGCTAGGAGTACAACCCGTAGCCAGGTGAACACTCAGCCGATCAACTTGAATACGAACCATAGATATAATCACGCTCGGAGGGCGGTGGGCTCAGCGCTCGGAAACCGACACCGTTGCCGGCGGCTGCAGCGTCCGCTTCCTCGGCCGCCTTTCTCCTCTCCGCTTGCAGACGCTCCTCCTCGTCCTGCTCGAGGATGTCTCCTGGCTCGTCCGTCACCGTTCCGTAGGCACTCTAAACCTGGTAGTTTGCGGAACTTGTTGGTGGCGGATCTAGTGACATGCAGTCTTGAGCCTGTGCCCGGACATGTGGCACTCCAGTGCTGACGCTTACCGAGGTGGCTCGTCGTAGGTCCCGTCGTACGGGCGGAGCTGGTCGGGTGTACGGCTCCTCGGACTTGTTCGCCAACACCACGTGCGCGGGTCCGCATCGACTTGTCATCTTGAGCTGGTACTTGACGTTTATGTCGTCGCGGAACTAAAATACAAGTACCTGTAATTGAATAACTGGTGGAGAACTTACCACTCCGACTCTTGCCACCGGGTTGATCTCCACGGAGGTGGACGGCGGTGCTTGCATGACGAGTACGGTGGTATCCGGAAATACCGAGAGGAGCTCATCTTGCGTCGTGTAAGCGTACCGGCAATTTTCCTGGTGCTCGCAGACGTTCTTTATGCTCTGAAATTATCCGTCATTAAGAAAATAGACACACGTCGGACGCAGTGTCTTTTCCGGACTATGTTTTTCCAAGTATTTCCGAAGGTTTTAGCCACACATGGAAGTTTTTCATGCGTTTACTGACAGGCAATGTTCACCGTCTGATTACTGTACTTTCTAACGCGGACGATTACAGTAAATTGTCCCACTCGTCATTACAGTATCGTGGTCCGCCTATGCTTACAGTACGTTTAGACCTGCAGCGCAGAATACCATCGGTTACTGTAATTAACTGTAATTACCTGCTTCATCCACTTGAGATGGGTGTCCAGTAGCCGCTCCTCGCGCTCGAGCTCCGTCAGCTCCGCCTTCATCTTGTACATGCGCTGCTCCTCACCGGGCTTGAGCTCGATTCCGCCGCCAGGTTTGCGCAGCTGCCCACCCCTGAAAACAGCCTTGTGCACGTCAAATTTTAGTGTGTCACTTCGAGCGTAACATGTCTGGGCCACAAAGCTGTGCAAACACAAGCGCAAATGGGTGAAGTAGGATTCGGAGCTGGGAAAGCATATGCATTCAGCAGTAGGAGAATCAGTCAAGGTTATCATCGGATAAGAAGTTAAACTCGACAAGGAGGAGAAATCCCGCCCTCTTCTCTAGGAAGGAAGAGCCATAACTGCCACTGGCAGGAGCAGTCAAAATCACTCCATCAAATGGAGCAAAATACGGACTAGTGGATAGTAGCTTGACATGTAAGGAGCTTAGGTAGGAGCCCGACAAGAAAATTAGCAGTTAGAAACTAGGTGTTAGAGACCAGCTGCTAAGTGGCATAAGGATGAGCAGTGAGATCCTGGTAGTACCGAGCGATTCAACGGAGCGAGGAGTAACTAGTAGCTGAGCAAAGCGGAGCGGCTACGTCCTGGTAGTAGGAGGAGAAGTTAGGAAATCGGTACAACGAGTAACGACTTGCAGCTTTGGTGAACTCACTTCCAGTGGATGACGTTCTTGGACTTCTTCTCAATCATCCCGATACCTTCGAGCACGTTGGTGATGTCGTAAACTCTAAAACACGCATTGTATTTTGAGTCAAATACGAGATCGTGTACCTTCGCTTCTGAGACACGTTGAGTTTCTCCGCAGCCGTGTTGAGGTCCACCAGTCCCGCTGGGTTGTTCTGGAGATACTTGATGAACCGCTGGGTGAGGAGTCCAAGTGATTTTCCCGCTCGGTTGCCAGCCCGTTGGACTGCGTTACCGACATCGTCTTCGTCGCCGTCTTCGTATTCTTCGTCATCCTGAAAATTCAGAATAAAGACATTATCAAAAATACAAATGTGTTGTGCCGTAGGTATTCTTTTTTTGGAAAATACAACTTAAAAGAAGTTGTAGTTGTAAAGCATACCTCTTCGATGTGGAACGGTTCATCATCGACGACTACCTCTTCGGTCTCTTCGAACGGCTCCACCGATTCTCCTCCTTCTCGCGACTTGTCTCCTTCTTCCTCTTCTTGTTGGCCTGCAAAAGAAACATACGCAATGCTCGAAGAGGCATCACTTTTTGCTACTTCGAGCTCTGCGCACGGGAAGCAACTTACGTTCCTCCTCATCCCGCCATGCCTCCTCCTCGTTGTCAACGCTCTCGCGAGAATGGTTCTGCTCCTCCATCGGTTGAAGTTCTTCCTCATCCTCCACCAGCGGCTCCTCCATTGGAGTGTCCTCCGCAGCGTCAAGGCGATTTGCGCTCATTGGTTAAGCCTAAAGGATTATGGATGAGAAAGGCTCCAAACAAGGCTGGAACTTGCAATGCTAAATTTCAGTCAATGAACGCGACGGATATTCGGTTTGCAGTCTTTGTACTGTAAATGGGGTAAACGGAGCCTAAGGATGAAGTTGTAAGTTTGCGTTCTAAGCAAGACGGGTAAAAATCACAGGCCAAACGTTAGTCACAAAACGTCGCAAAGCCGTTGCTAAATTGCAATTAAATGGCACAAAATGATAACGTGAAAAGGGCGTGGATGCAACATGACTTCAACGATACTAAATGCCGTAATTAACCTGGATGCAAATTTTCGGATGCATATTTTGAACGCTAAAAACCGACGCGCATTGGATCCGCAGCACCGGTTGTGGAGTGCAAAACGCCACGCGGGCACGCACGCATACGCAGCGTAATGGCCGACCACCAATCAATGCGGTGGTCCCGCAGCGAAATGCCCTGACTGCGGCCAGTTCGGTAGCGGCGCGAGCTTCAAACGTGTGTTTGGCTTGTTTACGCCATAACCATAGTGACTTGCAATGTTTGTGCAAACAACGCGTGATCAAATTTCGGAGTAAAAGTGAGGAAATCAGTATGTAGAGGCAGTATGTTCCGTTCTCGCTTCATTTGCACCGTTATATTTTTTGCAAGCCCAGATGTTGTCCAAGGGAAGCATTGTGGGACCTTAGTTATTTGCAACTTCGAAGAGTTTGCGGTGTGAGTAGTAGCATTTGGCAGGTGTAACCAAATTTATCGATCCATCTGCAAAATAATTTTTTGTTGCAAATGCGTACCCTGCAGTCCGCTGCCATTTATGTGCTAACAGTAACTAACGACCAACATTTAGCACTTCCCGTGGCGATGGACGAACTTGCAAACGTCACGGACGAGGAGTTGCAAGAAGTGCTCGAGGACATGGGATACCATCTCGGCGCACAGGAGTTCGACGACTTAAAAGATTGTACGTTGCAACGAGCTCTCCTTTCCATGCTAGGCGTCGAGCCACTTCCCCTATCGTCGAACACATAGTTCTCCTAGAATGGGGCTCCTAGCTGCTCAGTTAATTGCGCAGTTTTGCTTTAGAGAAGAAATTCAAGCTGCTTCTCTTATACGAATTATTGCCGCTCCTTCTAGTGCGCGCTCCTAGTTCACGTCCAGCACTTAAGCCCTGCGCACAATGCCGACCCCGAGTCCGAGTCCGCGTCCGGGACTCGAGGCGCATTGTGCGCACCTCGAGTCCGAGTCCGAGTCCGAGTCCGACCTCGAGGATTCCTCGGACTCGGACTCGGACTCGAGGTGCGCACAATGCGCCTCGAGTCCCGGACGCGGACTCGGACTCGGGGTCGGCATTGTGCGCAGGGCTTAAGTGCTGGACGTGAACTAGGAGCGCGCACTAGAAGGAGCGGCAATAATTCGTATAAGAGAAGCAGCTTGAATTTCTTCTCTAAAGCAAAACTGCGCAATTAACTGAGCAGCTAGGAGCCCCATTCTAGGAGAACTATGTGTTCGACGATAGGGGAAGTGGCTCGACGCCTAGCATGGAAAGGAGAGCTCGTTGCAACGTACAATCTTTTAAGTCGTCGAACTCCTGTGCGCCGAGATGGTATCCCATGTCCTCGAGCACTTCTTGCAACTCCTCGTCCGTGACGTTTGCAAGTTCGTCCATCGCCACGGGAAGTGCTAAATGTTGGTCGTTAGTTACTGTTAGCACATAAATGGCAGCGGACTGCAGGGTACGCATTTGCAACAAAAAATTATTTTGCAGATGGATCGATAAATTTGGTTACACCTGCCAAATGCTACTACTCACACCGCAAACTCTTCGAAGTTGCAAATAACTAAGGTCCCACAATGCTTCCCTTGGACAACATCTGGGCTTGCAAAAAATATAACGGTGCAAATGAAGCGAGAACGGAACATACTGCCTCTACATACTGATTTCCTCACTTTTACTCCGAAATTTGATCACGCGTTGTTTGCACAAACATTGCAAGTCACTATGGTTATGGCGTAAACAAGCCAAACACACGTTTGAAGCTCGCGCCGCTACCGAACTGGCCGCAGTCAGGGCATTTCGCTGCGGGACCACCGCATTGATTGGTGGTCGGCCATTACGCTGCGTATGCGTGCGTGCCCGCGTGGCGTTTTGCACTCCACAACCGGTGCTGCGGATCCAATGCGCGTCGGTTTTTAGCGTTCAAAATATGCATCCGAAAATTTGCATCCAGGTTAATTACGGCATTTAGTATCGTTGAAGTCATGTTGCATCCACGCCCTTTTCACGTTATCATTTTGTGCCATTTAATTGCAATTTAGCAACGGCTTTGCGACGTTTTGTGACTAACGTTTGGCCTGTGATTTTTACCCGTCTTGCTTAGAACGCAAACTTACAACTTCATCCTTAGGCTCCGTTTACCCCATTTACAGTACAAAGACTGCAAACCGAATATCCGTCGCGTTCATTGACTGAAATTTAGCATTGCAAGTTCCAGCCTTGTTTGGAGCCTTTCTCATCCATAATCCTTTAGGCTTAACCAATGAGCGCAAATCGCCTTGACGCTGCGGAGGACACTCCAATGGAGGAGCCGCTGGTGGAGGATGAGGAAGAACTTCAACCGATGGAGGAGCAGAACCATTCTCGCGAGAGCGTTGACAACGAGGAGGAGGCATGGCGGGATGAGGAGGAACGTAAGTTGCTTCCCGTGCGCAGAGCTCGAAGTAGCAAAAAGTGATGCCTCTTCGAGCATTGCGTATGTTTCTTTTGCAGGCCAACAAGAAGAGGAAGAAGGAGACAAGTCGCGAGAAGGAGGAGAATCGGTGGAGCCGTTCGAAGAGACCGAAGAGGTAGTCGTCGATGATGAACCGTTCCACATCGAAGAGGTATGCTTTACAACTACAACTTCTTTTAAGTTGTATTTTCCAAAAAAAGAATACCTACGGCACAACACATTTGTATTTTTGATAATGTCTTTATTCTGAATTTTCAGGATGACGAAGAATACGAAGACGGCGACGAAGACGATGTCGGTAACGCAGTCCAACGGGCTGGCAACCGAGCGGGAAAATCACTTGGACTCCTCACCCAGCGGTTCATCAAGTATCTCCAGAACAACCCAGCGGGACTGGTGGACCTCAACACGGCTGCGGAGAAACTCAACGTGTCTCAGAAGCGAAGGTACACGATCTCGTATTTGACTCAAAATACAATGCGTGTTTTAGAGTTTACGACATCACCAACGTGCTCGAAGGTATCGGGATGATTGAGAAGAAGTCCAAGAACGTCATCCACTGGAAGTGAGTTCACCAAAGCTGCAAGTCGTTACTCGTTGTACCGATTTCCTAACTTCTCCTCCTACTACCAGGACGTAGCCGCTCCGCTTTGCTCAGCTACTAGTTACTCCTCGCTCCGTTGAATCGCTCGGTACTACCAGGATCTCACTGCTCATCCTTATGCCACTTAGCAGCTGGTCTCTAACACCTAGTTTCTAACTGCTAATTTTCTTGTCGGGCTCCTACCTAAGCTCCTTACATGTCAAGCTACTATCCACTAGTCCGTATTTTGCTCCATTTGATGGAGTGATTTTGACTGCTCCTGCCAGTGGCAGTTATGGCTCTTCCTTCCTAGAGAAGAGGGCGGGATTTCTCCTCCTTGTCGAGTTTAACTTCTTATCCGATGATAACCTTGACTGATTCTCCTACTGCTGAATGCATATGCTTTCCCAGCTCCGAATCCTACTTCACCCATTTGCGCTTGTGTTTGCACAGCTTTGTGGCCCAGACATGTTACGCTCGAAGTGACACACTAAAATTTGACGTGCACAAGGCTGTTTTCAGGGGTGGGCAGCTGCGCAAACCTGGCGGCGGAATCGAGCTCAAGCCCGGTGAGGAGCAGCGCATGTACAAGATGAAGGCGGAGCTGACGGAGCTCGAGCGCGAGGAGCGGCTACTGGACACCCATCTCAAGTGGATGAAGCAGGTAATTACAGTTAATTACAGTAACCGATGGTATTCTGCGCTGCAGGTCTAAACGTACTGTAAGCATAGGCGGACCACGATACTGTAATGACGAGTGGGACAATTTACTGTAATCGTCCGCGTTAGAAAGTACAGTAATCAGACGGTGAACATTGCCTGTCAGTAAACACATGAAAAACTTCCATGTGTGGCTAAAACCTTCGGAAATACTTGGAAAAACATAGTCCGGAAAAGACACTGCGTCCTATGTGTGTCTATTTTCTTAATGACGGATAATTTCAGAGCATAAAGAACGTCTGCGAGCACCAGGAAAATTGCCGGTACGCTTACACGACGCAAGATGAGCTCCTCTCGGTATTTCCGGATACCACCGTACTCGTCATGCAAGCACCGCCGTCCACCTCCGTGGAGATCAACCCGGTGGCAAGAGTCGGAGTGGTAAGTTCTCCACCAGTTATTCAATTACAGGTACTTGTATTTTAGTTCCGCGACGACATAAACGTCAAGTACCAGCTCAAGATGACAAGTCGATGCGGACCCGCGCACGTGGT
>JNEY01000143.1:42930-54949 GCA_020875895.1 Aphelenchus avenae | reverse complement strand
CATTGTGCGCACACCTCGAGTCCGAGTCCGAGTCCGAGTCCGAGTCCTGGGACTCGAGGTCGACCTCGAGGACATTCATTGTGCGCACCTCGAGTCCCGGACTCGGACTCGGACTTGGACTCGGACTCGGACTCGGGGTCGGCATTGTGCGCAGGGCTTTAGTCTTTCCCTTTTGCACCGATCTCCTCTAGCTCCCATTCCTAGAGCATATCCTTGCTGCTCCGTCTTCATGACTACAACTTCCTTATCCGTTTCAGTTACTAGCTTGTCATTTCAGCCCTTTTTGTGCTATACAGCTGCTCTATAACTTGCCACTCTTTTAGTGCTGCGCAACCTACCACAAGCCGAAAAGGAGCAGCCGGTGGCGGAAGGCGACACTACTTTCAGCCACATGGTCCAAGAGCTGCCCGAGGAAAAACTGGATCCGCCTCGAGAAGGTGCTTCAAAGAGGTTTCTGTTCTATGAAGACTGATGTTTTCAGAATTGCCGACTATGCTCCACGAACTGCACGAATTCAACGCCACGAACAGCTGCCACCGCACTCCACGAGGTCGCCGCCGATCGGCACAACTTCCGTTTGACGACTTTTTGTACGAGGTAGGTACAGGTGGCAAATGGTTGCTGCAGTTTCAAGTCACTGTAAGCAGGACTACGTCGTTTGGAGAAGGGCCTAAAGTAGCAACCATGAATTGAAGTCAAGGAGAAACACTTGGATTTTAGCATTCGCATGTGCAAACAATAGGCTAGCAAATAGGAAGCTTATAGGGTTAGTATAACTGGAAGGAGCGGACTAGAAGCACGGGAAGGAGAAACTAAAACCTTGCCACTAAAAAGGATGGCACCACGTGCTAAGCTCTATAAGGATCCGCAGCGAGCACATTACTGGGAAGAGCCTCTACAAGCATAGAGCTAGGAGGAGCAGCTATTGGCCACGAACTAGAAGGAGCTGGCGAATTCAAGGATACGGCAGTCCGACACTCCTTTTCTCCCTACTGACTGAACGTTTTAGGGCGAGGCCAGCGACGACGAGGAGCTTCAAGAGCTCATCGAGAAGGGCTACAAAACGCTGGAGAACATCTGGACGGACATACTCGACACGCAGAAGCTGCTGGTAAGGTGTTTAAATTCGCACAGGTAGGTTGTCGTAACGAACCTACAATAAGTCAGGTGTCCATCCTTCTAGTGATAAGTTTTCACAGAATTTTGTCCAGTTTTTTTCCAAACTAGAATTGGGTCCCGCTCGGATGACGGATTCGGAGTGGGCGGATGCCGGTCAGGGTTCCCTGGATAACACGCCAAGTGAGAGTCCATGTCTTTTGTGTAGAATGTCCAGTAATTTTCCTGCTATAGTGAGCCCAATGTCCAACTAAAAATTGTCCACTTGAGTTTCAAATGTTAATGAAACCCTCTGTGCATATGTTTGCAGCCTCATCAAGTCACACTTGCATCTTAGGCATCGTCGTCGTCCGCTCAGTCAGACGTCTCCGCCGCACCGCGGCGTCGCCGCGGGACGTACACCATTCGACGAGAAGACCTCCGCCAGAATGACGAGAACGCTCCACCGCCAGCGGCTTCGGCGAGTGCTCAAAAGGAGTCGCGACTAGTGGCACAAGCTGCGCGAAGGAGCGCTCCACCGGAGGACGCGGGATCGGATACCGGCGGCTCAGTTGAAATGCCGGAGTTCCTCGGCACACCGGACCAGCGAGAACTGTGGAAGCAGTACCGCGAGCAGAACGGTGAGTAGAGCTTGTCGGAATCGCGCATCCGAGCGGGTGGATCGGACTGTTCAAGCAATCCCTGTCAAACTGCCAAGTGCGGGCGTGTAATAGAATTTCCTAGCGCTAGAATAGAATCGGATATTTGGGCAAGGTCGCCTACGGAGAATCGGAAGCGGATAGCCGTGCAGTGGGACCTATATCAGTTCGTCCGAACCTGGACATCCGAGTACTCCTGTGTGATCGGATTCCGATTGGACAGTGGAATCACATTTCCGACCAATCCGAATCTTGAATTTCGACTGCTCGAAATCGGTTATCCGAGCAGCTGCGTTACAAATGATACTTTTTGCAAGATATCTAATACACAGTTTGCAGCGCTGCGAGACGTCCACTGCCCGGCGCCCGGACGCGTGCCGTACCGCCACGACCCGCTCAAGAAGCTGGAACACTATAAGAAAGAATGGGCCAAGATCTCCGTGCCCGGCGAGGAAGCGCGACTCGCACTGCGGTGGAAGATCCGCGACGCGATGATGAAGCGCGACATGCCGCGCGTCAAACTCGCGACGCGCGCCAACAAGCCGACGGTTCGCGAGTGGATTCCATAGTGCCGTAGCGGTTGCAAGCTTGCATAATTCTATCGATCCCTTGCTCAAATTATCTCACTGACCTTCGAGCCATATTCGACCTCACATCTTGGAGACCACATCGCCAATGGCTTTCGGATTACTGAACTTTCTGTCGCCACTAGCGCTTTCGGACTTCGCATGACCTCCTTGTGCCCTTTGAGCGACTTTATTCCACTATGAACCTCCTGTTCCAAATTCTGCGACTACATTGGACACTAGGATAACACTGGACCTTCGGATCGTCGAGACCACCTCTTCAGGGTACATTCTCCGTTCTGCTTTTCGGATGTCCGTTCCCGTTTAATTTTTCGTTCTCTTGCGCACTGCCCTATTCGTCTCGTCTCCGCTTGGCGTTTTACGAACAAAACGGCCCTGCCATTTCCACTGCACAATTGACCACTTACCTCACTTACTGCGTACTGTTCGGCAGTCGACTTACTCCCGCGTTTGCACTTTAAGTACTGATGTTTGCAAGTGCGAATAAACTGAGAACTTCCAATAAAACCGGTTGGACTTATGGTGCAGTTTGCAACTTCATACTTTCATATGCGTTTGCATTCGAGCAAGTAAAGGTTTTTGCAGTCATGTCACGTATGCTAATACGAACCGCGGACCGCTTCAAGAATGCGATAGCGAGTCACAACGTTCCCGGACTGCGGTTCCTCATCGAGGGATTCAACTAGTAAGTGTCTGGTTAGCAAGAATCTGCCGAACAGTACGGTACGCTCCTATGCGCCCGTACTCGTTATAAAATACTAGAAAGCAGAAGCCGTACCACACTCCCGTACTGGACCTCCACCCGTATCGTACTGGCTCCGTACCGTAGCACGGCAGTACGGTACGGTACGGTTGTACCACCAGCACGGTTACCGATATTTAGTTACCGGACGCAGGAACATTCGGATAGCATGACACGTTGTGTTCCAGCACCTGTACTGGGTGCCTCCCCTCCGCCGTGCCGAAATCCGTACTGTGCCCATACCGCCTTATGTGCGGAGTGCAATACGACTCCCCTCCCCCGACGTACCGAGATCCGTGCCAGAGCGACGGAGTACTACGGAGCGCTGTACTCATGCCCTCCTATCGTTCCGAAAACTGTATCGTACCAGTACGGCAAAGTACTACAGAGTGATTCCCCCGTCATACCAAAATCCGTACCGTACTCGTACGCGTTGGGTACGGAGTGCGCACAAACCCCCCCCCCCTTCTCCTCCCCCGACGTACCGAAATCCGTGCCGTGTCAGTGCGATGCAGTGCTACGCAACGCCGGACTGAGCCCCGTCCCCTCATCGTTCCGAAGACCGTACCGTACCAGTACGGTGAAGTACTACGGAGTGCCCTCCTCTTCTCCTGCAGAAGTATACAAAAGAGTTTCATCGGGCTTATGGAACCGTTTAGAGGCACGCCGAGTTGATCTGTTCAACCATAAAGCTAGATTGAGCTAATGAGCCAATTTACACTTGCATGATTTAGCTACGACACGGGGCGTCTTCGCGAAATTGGTCCGGACCGTCTGGCGGCAGAATGGATCGTCAAATGCGGCGGGAAAGTCAAGTGGGTCTTTGTTGCCATTCCGCCACCTATAATTGCGGCTAAGATTCGACAAGTGGCCGGAGACATTCGAGGACTACAACATGCTCATCCGCTCGACGGCGGAGCTTGACCCGCGAAAGCCGCAAGGCCACGTGCACGTGGTCAGCATCGACGCTACGGACGCGAGCATTTCCGGCTTTGGTTGTCGGCATTTCGGTAGGCTTTGCTATGACTAAAACCTCCGTCATTGGAACATGGCGAGTTCTAACGTCAATGACGCAGCCATGGCCCCTCGGAAAGTGAGCACGGCGAGAGGACCCTTGCCAATATTCAGCCAAGCCCAAAAGTTTTCCTTTGATCCCTATTAATTTTTCAAGTTGAACAATGGGGCCTAAAATAGAGAAAAGGCTTTTTGTATCCAATACTTTTTATTTTGTCTATTTGCCGCATTGGTAGAAGCAAAAAAAACAAAGTGGAAGAACTTTGAAAGAAGCAAAGGAAATTTAAGATAAAAATAATCATTGTTTTCGGATAACAAAGTTGGCTACGGTCGAGACGATAGGCCGAAAGGGCTACGATAGGCCTAAAATGCGCAAAGGCGCATTTTAGTTTTTTGGTAACTTTTTACTTAAAAATTGCCTGTCAGATGCGCTAGTGCCAGGCAGCTATGCCATACCTGGATTTCGCTGAAATTTTCTCAACGTATAGGTTTCTAGACAAGCCCTAATCGTCTAGTGCGCCAGTGAGGTCCTCGTCTCATTAGTCAATGAGGTAACGATATCTTTTCAGAAGGACTCGACCACATCGTCGACGTCCGCCTCGTGCGCTGCAAGAACCTTCAAGACTTCGGCCTCGAGTACATGGGGAACCTGGTCGGCAGTCGTCTCAGTGCCTTGCAAATCGAGTCATGCCCGAAGATCACCGAGTTCGGCCTACGACACTTGCACAAGTTCTCGTAAGTTGTCATGTCACTGTTCCTTTTTGCAAACTTTGGAGGTTTACAATACTATACAATTTTGCTTAATTTTTCAAAAAAAATTCTTGGTACAGCCAGAATAATGTATTCTCAAATATAGAATTTACGAAAATTTCGAATGACTCTAGAAACTAGGGTTTTTAGTGCAATTTCATTTTTCTTGCCGTTTTTACTTCTTAGATTTAGAGCTCTGCAGTCGCTGAGTCTCCAGGACCTGCGCCACGTGTACAACCCGGACAAGGAGGTCGACGCTCTGCGTAAGGCTCTTCCGAAGTGCGAGATCAAAGCCAAGATAAAGTGATACAGAATATAACTATGCTCGTTGTACATAGGCATACTTGGTGCAGAACACAGTCGAATAAACTCACTATCCGACACGAGACAGCGACTTACTCCTAACTCGCGCGCGCATCAACGCTAGCGGCGCTTTGCATGTTCTCATTGACTGTTTGCTCTGGCTGGTCGTCCGCGATCGCTGGGCACAGAAAGATCAACAAAGGCACACGCAGAAGCCCCGCCGACCACCGTTGTGCAGAGGCAGAATAGGTGCGTCTCGCATCCGTAAGCTTACGCATGAAAGTGTGTATACCTGCGTACAGCATGGCATACGAATGTGCTGCAATCCCTTAGCATGCGATACCCCGTAGTACGCATACGTCCACGCATGCATGCTTCTTCGTGCGGTACCGCTGGGTACACATGTCTGAACGAATGCACGAGCCCAGCATGGATGCTGCATGCGATTTCCCAAAGGTAAATTTCAAGCCTTGGATAATTTTATGAATTTCCGGAGATTCCAGCATGCGATACCGCTTAGTACGTTTGAGTGCACGCTTGGGTTCTTCCGCGTGCGTTACCGCTTTGTACGGATGCGCGTCGCGAAGCATGGCGTGTTGCACGCATTTCAAAGAAATTAAATATACATTTATTTTCTTAAACAAGGTTAATTAAAACGTACAGTGATGACTAGAATGTTTGAACTTGCAAATGAGTACTCGTGGACATTTGTTGCGACGCATGCAAATGAGATCAAAGTCGGCGCGCTAATTGCGCGTAATCGATCCTCCTCACGACGGCTTCCGCTAATTGCCGATGACCTTCTTCCGCCGGGTGAAAGGCGCCATGCGTGTCTCCTTGCAGCGTCAAAGAGCTGGACGTACTTCTGAAATGATCATGGCGCCTATCTGCGAAGTCCGAAGGCAGGATTAGGGGCCTGAGAAGTCAACTTCAGGGCACTCGGCACAGTTTTTGGTCAATAAATAGGTAAAGAAATTGCAAATTTCGGCCTATGCGTTACCTTATCAGTGACCGCCTCGAGCAAACTCCTGCGAACCGGAATATTCGGTTAGCATCGTCGACCACAGTCCACGCGAACTTCCGGCCCTTGTCGCTTAACACTTTGTTTAGCCTGCGGAGAATCCGCCGTTCGGCTACTTTCAACACGTCTGTTGAAACCTGAACGACTCATAATGAACACAGTTGCACATTTGCAATCAGGTTTACAATTTGTCTGAAAATACGTCATTGCAAGCAGTCTGTGCACTGAATTGGAAATGCATGCTTGCAGTCTCATTTCCACTTACTCCAATGCATTTTAGACGCCTAGAAGTTTTCGCAGGTGCTAAAGAAAGCTAACCTGCTTGAAATCTTTGCAGGACGCATCGACTTCGCCGTCCTCGTTCCTCGTGATGTCGAAGTACAGCGGCAAGACTACTTGTTTCGGTTGGATGGAGAACCGCAGGCGCTGCCCCAAGCGGTCCAGCTGGTGGTTGACGTAGAAGAAGCGCATGTCGAGCGTGGAGAACAGAGACCGAGTGTCGCCACTGAAGAAGCCCGAGAGAATTTCCGAGTAGCCCACGTCATTGCCACCGATGGTCATGAGAAGAAGGTCCGGTCCGGATCCTCTGAAACATTATTGGAGCAATTATCTTAATTTAATTATCTTGCGTGGTGCTAGGATCTTAGCATACCGACGCATCTTCGTTATTACCTGGCTTTCACAATCTGCTGCACGACATCCAGTTGGGACGATCCGCTAGCGGACGAAAGAAGGCCGCTGTCCACGGAGGCGCCAGTACAAGCAAGGAACGTGAAGTGGACCACTGAGTTGCGCGACATCAAGGATAATTGCTCGTACACTTTGTACGGCCAGGACCGAGTGCTTCGGTGGCAGCGTTCTGAAATGAGCTTCACGCATACTTGTGAAAATACCGTGGAAATCGAGGCCGCTCAGTGTTGTCCGTCACTAGTCGGTCCATGACCTCCCTTATACACCTACCTGACAACCATTTCGCTGGACGTCCACGGTCCACAGGTTCATCCGGATTGCCCTCGCCGGAAGCGTAGGAATCGCCGACAGCGACGAACCAATAGTCGACGACATGAGCTTCCCCGGTGCCTTCGGCTAGCAAGTGGTCGTTGTGGTACGCCTTCAAGTGGACTCTGTAGACGCCGTCGCCTGGAGCCTGCCATGTCTGGGAGCAGTTAGCGCTGGTGACAGTAGCGACGGACTAAACACTAAACGCATTAGGAGCTGAGAGTTCCCATGCGAATCTCTAAACAGTCGCATGCGCACAGATTGCGCAGTCGCTTGCGTTCGGTCGGGGCATTCACATGCTCCATTCAGCATATGGTTTGTTAATTAACTGCGCGTAGCGCGCATAACTTGCACCTACTCGTAACCATCGGGTTGACCCAGTCACCCTGGGCATTGTGAGAGCAGGGATCCTGCGCATACCTTGGTGCAATCGCAATTCGCACAGCGTGCGCGAAGCAGTTGCCACGGCCATGTTAGCGCATTGCTTGCTTTCAATTGCGCATATACATTGCAGTCGCTTGTGCACGGAATCGGTTGCGCACTGCTTGCGCATACTTTGTCTAGTCTAGTGCGCAGGTAACGCTAGGTGAGCGAGAAGTGCAAAGGCGACTTACCTCAATGTGGTTCCTCGACGAAATGGTCCATTCATAGCGCAACTTTGCCTCCGGAAACGATGGGGGCAGGTAGTGGCAGACCGTGAAGCGAACCGCCCCTCTTCGACGAAGATACTCGTCCGGCGAGTTTACGAGCACACTACTGGAGGAAGCGGCGGACGAGTGCGCGATGCGTTCCACCGAAATGTTGATGACGACGGGCTCGAGCACCTGCAAGCGGCTATCAGCTGATTATTGCTCGTCCAAGCGAACGTTTTCTGTCCCCGTGCCCTACCTAACTCCGTACTGTACCAGTACGAAGGTGTGCTACGAAGCGACGTTCCCCCTCCGTCGTACCGAACTCCGTGCCGTACCAACACACATGTATACGACGGAGCAACGTACCGCCCCGTGCCGTGCCCAACTGAGTACCGTACCGTACGGTGGCGTACCACGGGAGTGCCGTTATGCGCCTCCGTACCGAGCTCCGTACCGTACCAGTATGGCAGCGTAGTTCAGAGTACCGTACTGTTTCATGCCGCACCGAGCTCGGTTGTGCCGTCGTACTGTCCCGAAATAACTAAGAACGTAGGATAGTCATCAAAGTCGATACCCAATTGCGTAGCAATAGCAAACATGTCCCAGTAGCAACTAAGAGCAAGCCGTAGCATATTGGGACTTACCGCGGAATGCGTAGGCGTAAAAACCGGCAACCTCATCCATGAGTTCATCGTGTTAAAGACGTACCTAAATACGCATGAATCAATGGCTGCGCTCGAGCGCTTTGCCGGGGGAGCGACGATATCCAAAAAAAAGAACGGGATATGACCCACGCTAATTTTAAGGCAAGTCTTGCGGCCAGCTCTGCCCAAGCTGATACTGAGTACACTTGATATTTCGAATACTTCCGCTCAGCTGGGGCCAATAGGGGGATTATGGCGCCGTCCTGAGGCCCTCTCCCGTTTTTTCGTAAGTCGAAACTGACGTCAGTCATCGCTTTTTATGATTGTTCCGACGCTAGAGACGCTCACGGGCCGTTAGGGGGGGGGATTGTTTCCACGGTCACGCTTCAGGATAGTTCTAGTCCTCCACGCTTACCAAATCGCTGTTCCAAGTGAGAGACCCATCACTGTGGTGACCAGTAGCTTTCGCGCCAAGGATGTCTGATCCGGGGTGAATCTCAGCCGGCGCCAAGTATGGAGACTTCCAAGTGAGCTCAAAGCGAGCGGCAACGCAGCACTTCCGCGAATATGAGGCCAATTGCGTTCGTCAACAACACGCCGCCGTTTTGATACCGCCGCCGCCGATGACACTTTGCGGGTGCCGCATTATGGGTGCGGCGGACTTCAAAGGGGGCGCCGCCGCCGCCTGGCGTGACGCGAGAATGTGTCGTGCGGCGTGGCGGGCGTCCCTTTGCCGCCCCGCTAGCCGCCAGCGTCGCGCGTGGTCGCAACCGCAGCCCTCAGTGGAGCGGCTTGGAGGGCGTCTAAGGGCGCTTGTGGGATCCCGCCGCGAATGATTCCCGACCTCGTCGCGACGGCGGCGGTCGTAGCGGCGAAGTTAAGCCGCCTCATTTCGCTTGTCGGCACGTGCCCCGCTTTGATCTCGCCGCTAACTGCGACGTCGGCGGTGCGCTCGCCGATCACGCGAGGGAAATTTTGCTGCACAAAGAGTGTCCGAACGAGGTACACATGCCGTAATGGTGGTAAAATTTTTGGGCCACATGATTAGAGCTAGCGGGCAGCGAAATGGAGCGGTCCGTTCATTGATCCGTGCTGTCCTGAGAACGGAACGGCACGTAACGGCAGCGGTATCAGAACGGGACGTTTTCCACTCCGTTAGCACGGGACGGCGAACGGCACGGCTCGAAAGTTGACCCCGTTTCCGTGCTGTTTTGCTGAAGAACAGCAGGGAAATGACCGTTCTTGCAGCCGTTTCGTGGTATATAAATTCATCAGAACTCAGGTCAGGTCAATTCAGATCTTCTAAAATCCAAAACTTCGAGCAAAACCTGTTGGTAAGGGACTTATGTTTGGCGTCCAGCGGGATAGAGAGGAGTTCGTCCACGGTGTTGACTAGTGCTTTTACGTGCATTCCTCATGCGTTACGCGCGCAATGGCTGCATTCTGACAGGGGTCTCAACTCGAAAACCAAGATCCAGGGCCCGGCAGGTAAAATCCAGGGGGTAAACCAGGGGGGTCAGGTAAAATCCAGGGGGTAAACCAGGGGTTATTTTTCGGACTGTTTCCAGACATTTTAAGCTTTATTAACGGTTCATAACAAAGCCGTTTTAGGCGCTGTATTTCGCGCGCGTACGTGCAGTTTTCAACAAATCCGCCGTTGCAGGCGGAATTTTTACAAATAAAACGTGATTTCTGAAGGAAATTGCGTTTTAGCCCGCCGCAGGCGAAGCCAACGACTTATTTCGGTGCAACAATGGGCTTTCTACACGAAAAAAACTCAGTACTACTGCAAAAATATGACACTATACCCCCTGGTTTTGCTCACGAAAACCAGGGGCAAAAAACCAAATCCAGGGGGTACCCCCTGGAACCAGGGGAGGGGGGTTTGAGACCCCTGCATTCTGAGGGTATGAAAGCATACACAACAGTGTTTTCGATTAACTGCGCCCGGGCAACAAGGCAGGTAAAAATTTCAGGACATGACCCGTAGTCGGGTCAAGTCAATGAAGAGGGCCGACCAGGACATCAGGTCATGTCAAATTTTCAGGGCATGCCCTGCCTGTCAGAGCGAAGAAGATTCGAGGCATCTGGAGCCCAGGGTATTATTGCGAATCACCTGACCTGACCTCAACCCTACAAAAACTGTTGAAAAAACCCGTGCATCTGCGTGCAGGCTAAAAGGTAAAAGAGCGTGGCCTTCTTTACCTGTGTAAAAAAGTTTTAAAAAAAGCCTACGACACCCCAGATTCCCAGGACGTCTCCGATCCAAGTACTAATGGAGCCCAGCGCTGCTTGACTTGCCAGATCGGACGGGATGGCGTACGCTCAGCGCGGTATGGTCGTAGGCGACGTGGGCTGCGAGGAAGCGAGCCAAGAGGCGGGTGCAGACTGGGGGGGGGGCGGATGCGTGCACAGTCTGGGCACAGCCGGGCCGCGAGGTGAGGGATGCGTCCCGCTAGAAGAGACGCGAGAGAAGGGCGGACGAACGATGGGTGACGCACACGAGTGAATAGGGCAGAAGACTGCTAAACGACGAGAAAGAATGCACGTTCTTGCGTGTTTCTCGCCCGCGCGCACCCCATCGGCTTGGTGAAGTTCAAGGTCAATACTGGTCGGAAACGCGTCCGCTTCTTCGGTTTAAATACCCAGATTTGAGGTACTTAACAGTTCCGGCTCGGGCTTCGGCCTGTGGCTTAGACTAAATTTTGGAACGCACCGCCTCCGAGGCGGTGCAATAAAACAAGATCGATTCGACTTTCTCTTAGTGGTGGGCGTTCATTTGACGCGGACCCATGTGAAAAAGCTCATAAGCCTGACAAACTTACGCTGGCGTCGCCTGACAACATTTATGGCTAGCCGCAAAGCAACATTTGACTTCTAGCGTAATGTCACTCTAAACTAGAACTAACCTCTTAACGTCTTTCCTAAAGTCTTACCTGGAAATGGAAATTAACGTCTTTTCTAAAAGCTAGAAGTGTTTTCTTGCTTATTTTGTTGCAAAATTCTTCAGCGAGTGAGTCACGTTTCGGCAGCAATTTTCGACGCTCCGGTGTCCTGCATAGCATCCGCTAGGAAATGGTCCATTTTCCCCCGGACATGCATACGACAGTGCTTTGTTTAGGAGTTTTATCGCGGAAATTCCGGTTTTTACTCAACTCTCCGGCTTGGTTGAGCGCTGCTATAGCTAGAGAGTGCAAACTCCCTTCACCGTCCGTCCACCAGCACACATCGTTCCACCGCTCAGGTGACCTCCGTCCGCCGACCTGTTGGGTATTAAAGGGGCGTCCGGGAGGCATGCGCCCCACTGAAAGAGAAGCAGGAGAAGGTCGGACGGACAGCGAGTGATGCATAGGAGTGCGTAGGGCCGAAGACTCCTAAACGATGCGAAGAAATGCATCGTCTTGCGCGTTTCTTACACGCATGCACCCCATAGGATTAGTGAGGTTTGAGGCCACGATTGCTCAGGAAGGCGTCAGCATCTTCGGTTTAAATACCCAGATTTGAGGTACTTAACAGTTCCGGCTCGGGCTGCGGCCTGTGGCTTAAACTAAATTTTGGAACGCACCGCCTCCG
>JNEY01000143.1:0-23341 GCA_020875895.1 Aphelenchus avenae | reverse complement strand
ATGTGACACCCTTGCGGGTTGTCTAACCCGCCTAGTTGCCTAGACTTACGATGGGAGGACTCTAGCCTCTGATTCCGACGTATGCTACCGTAACTAGGGGTACTGTAGACGCTTAAACCGCTTACTGGGCCCACCTAAGCGATCTAAGGCCGAAAGCACTCCTTAGTGAGTCGATGAGACTCGGGTATTGATTCAGTATTGATTCGGCCCTTTGCCGTGAAATCGCACTATATGGGCTCCTTGAGCCTTCCTCTGCCTCTCTAGGGCTTAACCACTCAGTCCTGTCCTTCACTGTGTCCCTACCGTTGACTAGATCCGCTTGGCCAACTCCTGCAGCCGCTTGGATCTCCCTTTTGCAATCTTAGGCTCAGCAACTGTACTTCCTGGCAATGCTGCAAGTCCCTAAGCAATTCCGGCCCTCCGGCTCTTTTATGGCTCTATAGCCTACAACCGCCACTCAGGCACGATCGCAACAAACGAGTAAGACGGCACAGCGGACTGAGACAGTTTGGTTTTCCCCGGTGGCAGTAGTACCCACCGGACGCTGGAATATGACCGAGGTCACACCAACTTCGCGCCCCGACTACTGTAGGTTTAAAGAACAGATGAGAAAACAAGCCAAAGCTAGGCAAAACAAGATTTATTGGTCTTCCAGCCAATATTCAACAGAAGTGGGTTTTTTAACCGATCGGACGAGATGTCACTTCCTGGACGAGATCTCTCCGTCTCCGGTCTTCTCCTTTTGGACGTCCGAATCGAGGGGTGTCGCTAGTTCGATTTGGCGCGCGCTGCGGGGTCCGTCGGCGACGAGACGGCGGAAGATCCGCGTGCACTCTCGCTTCCTGTCGCTTCTCTGCACTCTCCGCGAGGTTGGCGTTCTGTCACGGGCTATCGCTGAACTCGTTCGCAACCGGTTCTAAGCCAATAGTTAATGCATGTAGAACGTTGCTTAGGCTCTAGACTTACCATGGAACCTGAAATACAGGACTCTAGGTCCTAAAACAGCCTATGCGGCGGCTACAATGGCCGCCGCCGGTTCAATTTCCCAATAATGGAGGTGGCGGGTTCGATTCCCCGCTGGGCAATTTCCCTTTTACCGACTTCTGAGAACACCTGTAGCATGATGGGTTACTCTAGACCTAAGCCGAGTCACTGTTACTTTCTAGACAACCCAGGGTTGTCACACAAGGAAATATGCATTTCACCCTGAACTTATGTGGTAGGACGCACTTTGACAAGGTCAAACACGTTTGTTTGCTTCTGCGTCTTAGCGTTGTTCCTACGGCTCAGTCCAGTTAGCTAACTCACAAGGTCCAGTCCAATCGTTGTAGAACGGAGAATTCGCGTACGGTTGAAGAAGCCATCCACCATCAGCGTATTCATCTCATTCTCATTAACGATGAAGGTGAATTCGAATGTCGCGGGAGCGGCCTTAAGCATGTGCCGCACGCAGGCCATGTTCTGCTGGTTCAGGGTCGGGAGGTATAGCGTGATCGGCCCACCAAGCTTGCTGGCGATCAATCTAAACAAGGCCAAGATCGAATGTACGCTGTCTTGGCACTCTAATATTTTGGCGCCAGTGATAAAAACCATCCAGAGAAATCTTCTGCATTCCTAAGCCCGAGCCCAACCCAGTACGGGCATCGCATGACCTCCCCCAAGTGAGCGCCCTGAGCTTAAGCGCATAAGTGGGCGGCTTGAGCCTAAGCTAGCCCAAACCAAAGATGATATGTTCTTCGTCGACTCAGAACTAGTTTAAACGACGGACCTTCTTCAAATCCGGTTTCCGTTGACAAAACATACTTGCAAAATCGCGTGGCTATCGGCGTACAGGCGCGGGTAGTGCAGTGAACTGCTACAACAGAGAATGCACAGTGGAGGCGCGCGAGGGAAGGCAGGAACTCGAAGTTGCTGAAGGCGACCGGTCTTTGGTACCAATTCAAGCTGCCGCCGATACACCAGTTAAGCTGATCGGTGATGTATCTGATCAGCGTCACTTGAACCTTCGCCTTCATGGTCTAAATTGCGTCTGAGACTTGGTTGTAAAATGGCATCATCAGTTTAAAATCCACTAGAAGAGTGTTGGCCAAATATCTTCCTCAAAACTTAGGTCTGGATTATCATTAAATAATTTATTCTGGGAACTGAAATGGTTAGAGATTCCTGCTTCTTGTACGCAATTCGTTCTCCTTCGTACTCAACACTGACCCTGGCCTGTTTGGTCCGGCCCAGTCTTGAATCAAACTACCTGTACATAAACCCGACGATTGCTCAGAAAACTTGAATAAAAGGCGCAACTTACCACAAAGTAGGCCCTTATTTTTCGACGAGGAAGTATGCCCATATTCTGTTGAATGCATCGGCACAAACGTTGATTCACGAGCTGAAGAGCGTCCAGGGTACCGTGACATCCGAATTTCAGCACCTCCAGGGACGCATCGGTGGATTGCAGCATCTGCAAGCGTTGAAAACTGAACGACGGTGTTGCAGACAGTGCAAGCAAACCAAGCAACGTATGCGACAAAACTCAAGTATCTCCGCTAAATTAACTTTAGCCGGTTAAACTAACAGTGAACTTTGTACTCGGGACGTGTGGGCATATTCTGCCACGGACGCCGACCTGAATGCCGATGCCAAATTGTTGAACGATTAGAAGACCCGAAAGCGTCTGCCATTCGGTCTTCATGCTAACCACGTATAACATCACTCTCTGGTCGTATTACGAGTTGAGTCAACTTAAAGTTGATATGCAGTGCTCAAGCCCGTTATCATCTTCATTGTTTTCACATCGACCTGAAAGACATGCGTCGGTCGCTTTCTGAAATAACTGAGGCGCGTGCAGCTTCACCAGATCAGCCGCTTGCGCTCGCGCCGCCTCGGTTTAACATTGTGGGCGATGGCGCAAGTGTGGACACGTCTTTATGAAAGCTCTGCAGGCGTCTTCATTGAGTGTTCGGGCTGGTTAAACGTTGATCGTAGAATGGAAATTCCACGAATTATGTCACAAATACATCGGGGGATGTATGTTACATCCCACGAATTATTATGACACAGGGCCACTGAGTCTTGTGTCTGTGTTGAGAACAAGCACTTTGGATTCCGCCGTTTGCCTGCTTCTGCATGCAGTATCGCCTCGCGGCATGAGTGCACGCATGCGTGCTCATAGCATCTCGTGCACGATACAATTTCTAGATGAGAAGCCCTCCGCCGTGCCCGCAGCCCGCACTGGATCCTAGAGACTCTGCGCCGGTTCAAGCTTGTGATGGGCAAGCGAATGAGAATTCGTCCAGAGAACAAACCAAGCGGCTTCTGATGAGGCTAGCGCACCTGCTAGCCTCCAGGAGGTCCTTTTGGAAGGAAGCCCACAACATAAACTAGATACATGCACTACAGGCCCGGAACACAAGTCATATTACGTGCAGCTGCTGAAGGACAAACAGACGACAGAAAACGATCGGTCGAACATGATTTTTAGGCGTTTTTCGGTACGGTTATGTCGTTACAGCGGTGAAGCTGCTTGCAGAGGTGAGACTTCGAACGACTCCACTGAGAACACGGATAACGATGATATCGAAGAGTAATGCAGTGGCGATCTAATAAAAGCAAAGTTCTAGCGCAGTTGATATCAGCTCACTTGTAGAGGCGGCTATTAGCTCCCATTTGTGCGTATCCTTTCACTTAGCGCATTTCCTCAGATAGAATTATTTTATATGGACGCCGCAAAGGAAGAATTACTCGTTGATACCTCGAGACGAAGAGAGTTGGTACTTTCTGCTAGTTGGTCATTTAGACATTCGCCGTACACAAATGAAGTCCCTTCTCATGGTCGCAATCTCGGTGGCCGCCGTTTTGGTGTGCTTTTCGGCGCCAGCCAAAGTGTGCCCCAATCACCACGTGACGCACTTAGTAAGTGATCTCGACAGATTGGCGTAGCGTGAACCCTTTCTGTCGACTGCGGCCAATTTCTATGAGGAACGAACAGGCCAAAGAGTGCCCTCCAAAACCACTTAATGGAATGCGTATTATTCCCTCTTAATAGTTTTCATCATGCAAACGTCACTTTAGCCGTCCACGGGCCCAGTTAAGACGACAACACCCGCGCCAACCACGAAGACACCAACGACGGTGTCGCCGACCACGAAAACACCAACGACGAAGCAGCCAACGACGACGACGACGGAGCCGCCGACAACAACAACCATTGATGTATGCNAATAGGGATCGGCATTTGCCTTACAGGACAGGGCAACAGGACAGGGCTGAAAACCCTGTCAAACCTGCAGGTCAGACACCTTTAATCCTGTCCTGTTCAGTACTACAGGGCAGGGCAGGTCAGTCCTGTCCTGTTTGTCAAACAGGACAGGATCCTGTAATCCTGTCCTGTCAGGACAGGATTACAGGGCAGGGCTAATCCTGTCCTGATTTGTAACAGGGTCGGACCCTGTAACCCTGTCCTGCGTCCATGATTCGATCCTGGGTCTCTAATTTGGCTGCAACCTTTTATTACACAGACCAGCGCTCTTCGCAACACGACATAAATCGAAAGTAGTCGCTAAGAGGCCAAGGAAAAGGTTGAGCAGCGCACAGAGGAGTGAAGCGAGTAAAACCGAAAGTGGGGAGTAAAATGAGTAGACACAAAGCCGAGATATCATTCTGCAGACTCAATACTTGTAGCGGAAGTAGGGCAGGGCTTTGCTGAGGAATACAATCATCTCTGCCTTTTTGGGGCTAAGACGACTGCGAGTATCGTCGTAGACTAAGTTGCATGCCGAGAACACCTGCTCCGACGCAACGCTCGTGGCCCGGCACCGAGGAACTTTTTGGCAATTCCGGCGAAGACGGGCAGTCGCTGCTCGTTTTCTCTCCAGTAGTCGAGCGGGTTTGACTCGAAGTCCTCCACCGGCTCCCGGAGATAGGTGTTCATCTCCACCTCGAAGTCGTCCACACGAGCTACCGGCTGGGAGGCGGATGCGGCCGCCGCGGAAGCTTTTGCCACCCGACTGCTGAGGAACGACGTGCGCTGACGCTTGGCTGGAGCAGGAGAAAGCTCTCGCAGAAACTGGACCTGAAGTTTTGCCTTCATTTCTTAGGATGCGAAGCCGGTTTCACTTACATCCACCTCAGAGGCAGAAGGAGCAATTTCCCGCATACACTGTTTGACGTAGGCACGGAAGTCTGCAGGGTTCTCGACCAAGCCATCTTTGAAACGAGGGTCCAGGAAGTGCGAGACGGCATGGCTCCTAGACGAGGCTTGGAGTTACCTCGGAAAAGGACTTCATGCTCTTACCTGTACTGTTCGAGGCCGGCCATCCGGTGACTGATTTGCTGCACCAGGCGATCGCGCTCATGGCCGAGAATATTGAGATCGAGAGAGTTCAACTCGTCAACAAGGCCTCGTCGCACAGTGATCTGCATGGAGAGAGGTGCGTCGTCCCGGCAGAGCATCCTAGAGCACTCGGCAGCAGGCTCAAGTAGCTCTTGCAGCTCTTCTAGCATGGACCACTGCGCCTCGGAGAGGAGAAGGTCGCGTCGCATGTTGACGAAGTAGGCGTCCAGTGCCACTTTCTGCTCGAGGAGACGGCCAACCATGTCGTGCGTGGAGTCCCATCGGGTTTTCACGTCCTGTAAAAGCAGTGTGGACGTTTTATTAAAGTTATTTTAGTTAAGGCCATAGTTAGGGAATTAACGGTACCTGTATCAGCGCATGCTCGGGCAGGTGCTTCTCGCGCTGCAGCAGAGTGAGCTTCTCCTTTGCTTGTACCGAATGGCGAAAGTGGCCCACGATGCTTCGACAGAGCACGGCCACTTTTTCCAGCTCGGTGAAGTCGATGGGAGGCTCGCCCGCTTTACGCTTCTTATTTTCGTTGGGAAAACACGCCTTGCGCACAGCGTTGTGAAGCACGTGAGCTCCGCAGTCAGCGTCCTCCAGGTCTGCAAACTGCGCAAATGCCTAGAAGGCAAGTTTTTTCTGTGCACGAGAACAATTCACTTACGCCAATCATATTCGAGCCTTGGTCATGAAGAAAGCAGTGGCATTTCTCTCGAGGGATTTGCCACTCTGCAAGAAGCTCCTCGATGATCGCAGCCGTGCGAATCGACGTGTGCTCCCCAGGAAAAGAAAAGAACAGCGAGCAACATCTTGACCCGATGCCAGCCGTCTGTGATTCCTGTGACAGTCAGACTAAAGCATCAGAGTTCACTGATTTTAACCGCTAGCGGTCGAGCGCATGAGGCGACTCGAGGCCGAGCATACCTGATAAAGCCCGTGTTACTGTTGGACCAGATGTCCATTGTTAAACTGAGCGACTTGCAAGAGTTGAGCTCTGCGAGGACCCTGACGCGCACGTAGCGGTAGATGCGAGGTAGCACCAGCTCTCTGTAGTGCTTCTCGTCACGGAGTAGACCGCCTTTGCCAAGTATGCCGAAGAGCATCTTGAAGGTGGGGTGGTTGACAACGGTGAACGGTAGGTAGTTACAGCAGATCAAGTGAACCACGGCCTTGTCCACTGAGGTAAGAGCGCCGTAAGCCACTAAACGTGCATACGAATTGACTACGAAGTAACGATTGAGTTCAAATAATCCTAAAAATGCATACTTGGACGGGCAACGTTGTCCATCGGACCGGTTGTGGCTTCCTTGTTGTTCATCAGGAAGTTGTACTTCTCCAGGTAGGACGGATGCATGTTGAGGTGTGTCTTCAGGGCCTTGATCGACGCATTGCACAACTTCAGCTGCTTCGAGCAGACGAGGCACTTAGCGAGCTCTTTACTCTCCTTGCGGAAGAGGTCCAGCTTCCAGATGGGGTGATTCGAACCGTTGTCGTCCATCCTATAAAGCGCATTTTCTTGAGAACAGAGTAAGTAAGCGCATCACAATTTAGTTCGGACGCGGTAAGAAGAACGTTCTCGCATGCGGAAAGCAAGCACTGACACGGTGAGGAACACCAGGCCGCTCCAGCCGGTCGGCCAGCAGCAAGAAGGGCTCGCGAGTCAGGGGTAGCGTGCAACCACTGCACTGCACTGGAGTGGGCAGCCACCTGGCCCAAATGGCGCTCTCCGCCCGCTTGCTATTTCTCTCGAGCAAAGAACAGGCTCAAGTGTGTGTCCCCCTCGGGTTCACTCCAACGCCTAACCGGCTGCGAAGCTTTTCGCAATGTGTTGACGCGCCTAAAACGCAAAACAAGCCGAATATACGTGACTGCAAATGATCAGTTCAGGACAGGATTACAGTACAGGGCAGGTTAGACCTGCAGGGTTTGTTAAACAGGACAGGATCCTGTAATCCTGTCCTGAACAGGACTACAGGGCAGGGCAGGTCAGACCTGTCCTGTATGTGAAACAGGACAGGGTCCTGCAACCCTGGCCTGCACAGGGCTGCGGAACAGGGCAGGTCAGCCCTGTCCTGTCCTGCAGGACCCTGTAAAAATCCTGACCCTGTGCCGATCCCTAATATTTAGGCATAAAGTAGACATATTGGACAAAATTAAACACCCTTAATTCAGTAACTCTGGATTTGGCGGTATCATCGGCATCATTTTTTCTAAGTGGGATCCCGTCGGAGTTGGAAGCGCAAACTTTCGGTGGTGATAGGGCTTAGACTGATCTATAAACTGGCCTAACTCATTTGGGCACAGCGCGCTGCGGCGCGGCGCAGCGCTGCGTGCAAGCAAAATGGCTGTTTTTGGGCATATTTCGATCGCGTTTTTTTCGCGAACGGTGCGTTGCGGAGCTTAGCGATTTGGGGGCGATGGGGGCTTGCCCTGGGGGTTTTCGGGGGTGGCCGATCGATTGGCGCACTCAGATTTCTGATCTGACGCAGTGCGGCGCCGCGGGAGCGCTGCAGATCAGAGTGAACCTATTTGGACGATGATTTTGGGCACTTTTCCGGAGGAGTTGGAAGCTGAAATTTGGTGGAACGATAGAACTTCGCATGCCCTACAAGACTGTTGTTGACCGTTTTTTCGCAGCGCCAGCGCGGCGCTGCGCTGCAATTTCGCGTTTTTCGCGTGTTTTTGAGCGCGAAATTACTGTAACGGGTTGGTCGTTACGACAGATTTGACCATGCATTACAGTAAGTACAGTGCACACCGCTATTACAGTAGTTACAGTAATAGCGGCAGGGTACAGTAACAGAGAAACCTAGGTGTTGTCCACAGTTGTCCAAATGAGGTGCAGCGGTACCCCGCTTTTTGTCCATTGCTGCTCAGTGACAGACATATTTCCGAAACACTTAAACCATACGTGGAAGTGGCAAAGCCAATGCTTCTGCTGGAGTAAGCCTAGCGCAGGCCTAGAACTGAACATGCTGATTCTAAGCTTATGCTGAAACACGCATAGGTCGGAGGAAGCAGAGTATAAGTAGTTTTGAGAAAGAATCTAGGCCGAGATTAGAGGAAGCACTAGCAGCCAAGGTAGCCCGTACCTAAGCATACGCTGCAAAAAAACATTACCAAGAGCTAAAATAACGAAGCCGAGTCTAAACACCGACCAGAGAAGGCGGACGGTAGACCTAAACAATAGACCCAAATTTCAAAAACGTCTATGTGGGAAAATTTAGAGCTGTGTTAGATAGAGCTAACACAGTCCAGGCAAAGTTGAGCGAACACGTTTGCTCAACACAGTGTAAGTGGTACTAGCCCATTAGGAGGGGTCATTCAATTACGAGAGGGGCCCAAAATTTCTGTGCCTAATACGGGGAAGGGTCACGGCCCTGTAAGAATTCTGGACTATGTCCTTTCACAGTATCAAATGACCAAGTGGACCGCATATTGGACTTAAAGACGTCTACAAGTCGAGTAAAGGGGGGGGGGGCAAATTTTTAAAAAAAATTGTTGGACCTCCCAGGCCAAAAACAGTGACCCCCATAGTGATCTAGTAGCGGATAAGTAGAGAACGTATTTGGACAGGTTTTGGTTATCACTGGTATCAGGGCAAAACACAAGACTCGGAAGTAGCGGACAAGTATTGGGCTCCATTGGTCAATTTCAGACTACTTAGACTGACCCTAACTTCTAATAGTGGCTCTGGTTCTGCTGATCGTTTGCCTCATACGTGTTTCGGTGAACTGCCAAAGCCACTTGCTTTCGGTGAACTGTACTGAACTACCCGACCTGAACTGAACTGACTTTGACCATCAGTTCAGTTCATCGCGAAAATTCCAGATCACTGACGCTGACCAGTTCAGTGAATCTTGCTTAACGGAATTCTCAGCCCACATTTCGTCAAATCCACAGGACAGCCCGTCAGGACAGCTCGGCCCGTTAAACCTCATGTTCCTACACGTATGTCAATCTCTGCAAGCTGGTTTAGGATCTTCATGGAAGCCCAATGCAGTATCTTGTGTGTACTTCCTGAAAATATTTCTTCATCCAATGGTCCCCTCTTACCCTACCGGCAGCTTCCTAATTTGCAGCGAGCTGCCAAAGTTAGTGACATTTAATGAATTGAACTGACTTTGTCCTTCAGTTCAGTTCATCGCAAAAAATTTCGGGCCTTCGGAAACACTGTCTCGGATCTTCATTGCATGCTTACTTCAGAAAAAAATTGGTCGGTCGCCCGCGGTGCGGGCGACCCATCAAAAGCTAGTACTCAATGATATGGCCAAATTTTGATGTACTTTTGGTCGATTTTGGTACAAATTTCGCTAATTTTCGCCCCTCTAATAGACCCCCCCCCCACCTAATAGACCCCCGGTCCCGGGGACCTTTTCGAATTAGACCCCCCGGGGGGTTTATTAGAGAAAATACGGTATTTTTCACTTCCCGAATTTCGGCGGGGGGCGGACATGTTCCTCCGTCCGGATGCTTACCCCTCGCCGATTCATTTACCTTCAGATCTGCAAGAAGTCACCCACCGCGCTCTTTTACCGAGCCTACCAAGCCGACGTCCACGATCACTTCTTCACTACGAACGCCGACGAATTCCAAAACGCCATCAAAAGCCTTGGCTACAAGAACGAAGGCATTGTGGGCTTCATCCTCCCCGCCAAAGCCCCAAGCAGCGTCGAACTCTACCGACTGTACCACGTCGAGCAGCACGATCACTTCTACACGACGTCCCAGCCGGAGCGCGCCAATGCGATCGCTCAGCTCGGCTACAAGGACGAGGGAGTCGCCGGCTACGTCTACCAGGCCTCGGCCGCCGGATGCCCATGCCCGGACTTGCGTCCTCTCTACCGCGTGTACAAGGGCGCTCCGGAGGTCGACCATCACTACACCATGGACGCTGCTGAGAAAGCCCAGGCCGTCGCCGGCGGGTATGCCGACGAGGGAATTGCAGCGTGTATTTACCCGCCTGCCTAAATGTGTTTTCTGCATGACATCAGATTGAATAAATGTGTTGCTTATGGCTACCCTTTTTCGGACTTTTATCTGGGCACCACAGGTCACGCTTACCCACCTTAACGAGATTACCGGGCGGGCGGAACAGAAGGCCTAACTGTTCCCAGACTTCTTCGCGTAGAGCCCAAAAGGATTACTAATCTTAGCGGAATGCTACCATAGGTTCCAAAAATAAGCGCTGAATTTTGCAAAGTCGAGGCTTGTTCGAAACTTTCAGCTGGCAAGGGCTTTTTGGACGGAGGTGTGGAGGGACCGGCGAATGCCGAATGTTCCCACTGGGTGAACCTTACTGGTCACGTTGTTCGAGGGGCTTAGAATTTATCGTTGCCGTGGATATGTACGCGTTGGCTGTAGGAGGAAAACGCCAAAACACGCATCAAAAGCCGTCTAATGCGGCCATTTGATCCTTTTAAAATGCGCCTTTGTAGCTATTAGTCGACGCTCCTCAACCTAAAGACTGGTCGTCCGGTCGGGCGGCTGCGTGAGTTGGGTCAAACGGAGCGTCCCGCGGAAGGTAGCGTGCGGCGGTCGGAGGCGAGAGGTCCGATAGTGTTGCGGCTGACAGAGCACACCCATACGGGAAACGCACCGACCAAACGTTCGCCAAAAGAGCGTGTCCACTTCACAATCCTCGAACGTAGCAGAACCCGTGCAAGGACGAGTTTTCGACGGCATAATGTCCGCTGACACGAGTGCTTTTTCGGTTTACATACCCAAGTTTGAGGTACTTAACAATTCCAGCTCGGGCCTCGCGCCTGTGGCGGACTTAAATTTTGTAACGCACTGTCCTCGCGGCGGTGCAATATGCAATGGATGACCTCATCTAGTCGAGCCTTTGTTCGGCGAGGTCATATATTTATGTAGCCCCCTGAGATGTGGCTAAGACCGCGCAGCTATGACAGTGAGCCAGTGCGCCGCAGCGGCAAATAGGGCTTTCAATGGGACAAGCCACGAGGTTGCCGGACGAAAATAACAATATCCGGGTACCGTACTGACCCTCCCGTACCGTACTCAGTACGGCCAGTACTAAAAAGGCGTACTAGGTCGGTAGTAAAAGCAAAAATAAGCCTAAGCGTAAGCTTAAACCATTGCTTAACCGCAACTTTTGACTAATTTTCAATTATGTTCTCCATTGGTTGCCTCTTTTATAGGATTGTCAAGGTATACTAAACGTACATTCTCGGAAGATCGATAGAAATAGTAATCATTTTGATGATTTTTGCCGATAATACTGCTCTCAGCACGGATTTTAATGTTTCCAGTACGGCTCCCAGTACGGCAACCGTACTGACCCCTTGCCGTACCGTACAGCCGTACCGTACTGACACACCCGTACCGTACATCCGTACCGTCAGTACGGCTGTACGGTACGGTACGGGCCATAATACGGTACGGTACCTTTAATAATATCTATTAAGCCATTTGACGGCTGATAAAGATGCTTTTAATTCATCATCTTGTTTCGGGCACTCAAACGACCGATAAAAATCATATCGAGTACTCAAACGACCGGTACTCAGATGTAGCCGCGCATGTACTACAAGCACGCAAAACAAGTGGTATTACATGCAGCTGCAGAAGTGCAAACAAGCAACAGAAAACGATTGGTCGCACATAATGATTTTAGGTGTTTTTCGCTGCGTGTAACCATTGCACCAGATCACCCTGGATGACATTTCGAACGACTCTGGTGGGACCAAGGGATATACTGGATGTCGTCGAGTTAGGCAATTGTGGGCCAATAAAAGCCGTCTCCTGTCGCCGTTAATAGCAGCTCCCTAGTAAATGCGGCTATTAGCTCCATCGTGTTCGTACCTTTTGGGACTACTCGGTGAACGGAACATTTTGCGACTTTTTCTCTTTACATTACTCGTAGCTTCTTTCCCTTTGGCCTACAAAGCGGACTCTATTGCAAAAAATACTTAGATCGTCAAGACGTTCGAGACGCGCACTGTTTGTGCTCTCGGACACTTTGTCATTTAGACATTCGCCGTGCGCAATGAAGTCCGTTCTCCTGGTGGCAATCTCTGTGGCGCTCGTTTCTTGGTCGTCTTCGGCGCCAGCCAAAGTCTGCCCCATTCACCACGTGACGCACTTAGTAAGTACCTTTGACATTGCCTTGCCTTGAGCCCTTTCTGTCGACTGCGGACAAAATTCGTTTGAGGAGCAAATTGGCCAAAGAGGGCCCTGCCAAAACCACTTTGTGTATTGCTTATTATTCCCTACTTAGAGCTTTCATTATTTGAAAAAACGCACCTTTTAGCCGTCTACGGGCGCAGTTATGACAGCGACGCCGGCGCCGACGACGAAACAACCAACGACGGTGCCGCCGACGACGATGAAGGCGCCGACAACTGTTGATGTATTCTACAAAAGACCAAAAAGTTCGAAAACTTGAACGGTGGACGCAAATTGGGGCCAGAACTTGATGGGACAGTCCCTTTGGCCCCTTGCAAACAGGGCTGTCTGTAGAAAATTGTTACGCAATACCGCCAACTGCAGTTCACATCACGCGGACGCCTTTTTCTCTATTATGAATTGAGGCGGGAAGCCAGTTCGTCAGTACCCGTTGCCTACGCCCTGGCTGACGCATTTACCTTCAGACATGCAAGAAGTCGGCCACCGCGCTCTTTTACCGAGCCTAACCAAGCCGACGTGCACGATCACTTCTTCACTACGAACGCCAACGAATTCCAAAACGCCATCAAAAGCCTTGGCTACAAGAACGAAGGCATTGTGGGCTTCATCCTCCCCGCCAAAGCCCCAAGCAGCGTCGAACTCTACCGACTCTACCACGTCGAGCAGCACGATCACTTCTACACGACATCGCAGCCAGAGCGCGCGAATGCCATCAGCCAGCTCGGCTACAAGGACGAGGGAGTCGCCGGCTACGTCTACCAGGCCTCGGCCGCCGGATGCCCTTGCCCGGACTTGCGTCCTCTCTACCGCGTGTACAAGGGCGCTCCGGAGGTCGACCATCACTACACCATGGACGCTGCTGAGAAAGCCCAAGTCGTCGCCGGCGGCTACGCAGATGAGGGAATTGCAGCTTGCATCTACCCGCCCGCCTGAATGAGTTGTCCGCACGGTATCCGAATGGATAAAGAATGTTGCCTACGGCTACGTTACTGGATAAGCTAGTATCATCGGACAACTAAACAGCACTCACTGGAAAACATACATGATTGCAAGGCTCGCTATGCAACGCCTGGCAACAATGGGTACCGCTTGAGTATGGAGGACACCTCATTATGGTGGACGATGAGACTCACCTCAATTTGAGGGCTAACCGTTCTGTTTTTGATCGACGTCGTCTCTGTGGCCTTCGTCAGTAGTCAAACTTCGAACACAACGGTGACTTGCGGATGCTTGAATAGCGCTTTCCCCCAATACCCCCATACTAGCGGCTGGGCCGCGCTCCGCGCGGCCGGCGCCGCTAGCGGGGATTATGTACCAAACTGATATTTTGTAGGCAAAACGAAAAAAGGTCGATAGTCATTTTCTTTTCTCCATGCAGGAAAACCCATGTGACTCACCTTGACATAAATTTCACCTACTTGCCCGCTAAAAGAAGCACGAGATAGCGGGCTCGCTGTAGCATGGATGTAGAATACTCCCTCCGCTACCCCTCCCCAAATGACCTCCCATGCAGAACTGTTGCACATTAGATTTCGGCACCCGTACCAAGTTACGGGCCGTACCCGTACCCGTGTAATACGGGTACGGGAGATGGCACGGGGGGGGCACCACGGGTACGGGGTTTGGCACGGGGTCCTCGTGCCGATCTCTATGGCACATCTAGCACAACGTATCGTTTTTGCCCGCTAAAGCAATCATGCGGTAGCGGGCTCGCTATAACCCGCAAGTATGGTACCCGCTAATCGTTCCCAGACCCCCTCCATGCAAAAGCGGACGCTATTTTCGTATCTCCGTGCAGGAAATCCCTTGCGACACACCTTGACTTAAATTCACCTACTTGCTCGCTAAAGGAAGCATGAGATAGCGGGCTCGCTATAGCATGGAAGTAGGAAGCATATTTTGGAAAGTTGGACGGGCATAACTTTTTCCCTAGGCACACGGTCTAGGATGGTCGAAAGCAGAAAGTCTCACTATGGTTTTCGATCCCGCTTATAACGGAAAAGGTACTCCTTGATTTTTATGGATCGCTGGGTCAGGCTATGCCCTTGTAAGGACCCTGGAGTACGCTTAAGGTAGCTGGGGCATCTTAGACCCCGAAAAAATAAACTCCCAGCTTATAAAACTGGGGACTTGTTTCATCATATTCCAAGTTAATCTTGAAAATCACCGTTTTACAGGAGGTTGATCAGTTCCTTGGGGGTCAAAGAGGGTATTCGGACAAAAATTAAGAATGGTTCGTAATCTGCTCATAGAGGGCTTTCGTTTGCCTCACCACTGACTTTCTAGCAGACACGATCTTCAGCAAATACGTTGCATGAGTCAACACACTAAGTTGACACTTGAGAAAGTTAGCAGGTAGCAATGTAACCAACATTTTGCTAAAGACGTGGAGGAGGCTGGTAATTACGGGTCGGCAAATGGTCTGTCAATGCCTAGACCCAACCTCAGAAGCATGCAGGAGTCCCATCCGGGAACATCATGCAAAATAGGAATCTCAAATTCTAAAAGCTGGAGTCAACGCATGTTCCTTAGCCTTTGAAGCGTCGTTACTCACTACCTATTATTCGAAGGGGGGGGGGTGTCATTAATAATGGAGGGTTTCGCGCGATATGAACGAAGCTTATTCCCGGGCACACTGAATAGCTTCAATCCATTTGGGTCGGCAAGTCGTCTGTCAATGCCTCGGCACAACCTCCAGAAGCGTGCAAGAGTCCCGTCCGGTGGAATCTCAAATTATAAAGCTGGAGTCAGCACATGTTTCTTAGCTTTTGAAGCGTCATTACTCTCTATTGTTCGAAAGGGAAGGGGGGAGGGGGGGGGGAGGTGGAAGGGTGTCATTATAATGAAGGTTTTTGCGCGATGTGAACCAAGCTTATTCCCGGGACATTAAATAGCTTTCACAAAGGACGACATTATGGAGTCTTCTCGGACAGAAATTAAAGCAAGCACACCTTGCCGGGGATACTCCATGCAGCGTGCAAGATGTTCGTTTTATTGCGTGCTCATAACGTGCGATTTAAAAGCTTCAAAAGCGTTAGCAAAAAAAAGGAACGAAGAGTGTAAGTATGGTGGGTAGTGACTGTTGGTGGCCGAGTCCGCATCTCATCGTATACCCATGTTACTCTTAGAGTTTTCCACGGCACTTCTCGCCGGCGCCGCACCTAAACACGACATTGCTCGAGCATCAGCGAGATCTGGTAGCGAAACGCTTCATGGGACCAGGCTCAATTTATATGGAGGTGGGCGGCAGCCACAGGTCTGGTCACAGCAGTATCATTATTCTATCGGGTGTGTTTCTTTTTACGTCGGCTAATTTATCAATTTGTCCGTAGTCGTGCCTTAATGGCCAGAAGTTTCATTCTTGCCCGCGGTGTGTGAACTACAAGACCGCAACCGTATTAGTATTACGGCCGTACCGTCTCATATTGCAGTACTGTCGGTACGGCTACAGTTTTCTCGATATTTAGCACAAGTACGGGACGTGATACCTATTACCGTACCGTGCCGCATTACGGAATGCCGTAACGTACCGCGAATATGTGCCAAATACATCTTTTGGTGGTCGGAGGTGACGTTTATTAAGGTAAGGTGACGTAAACCCTTCGGCAACAGAGTGGCGCAATTTGGAACTCCCTTTGTGAACCTGAGACTGACCCTTTGTGTCCGCACGGACTCCCAAATATGCAGAGAGAGAACGGCACCGTTGAAAGTTTTAAAACGCGTAGAATACGGCTGGAAAATTGCCATTCTTGGCGAAATCTTTGTCTTTTTTTTGTCGGAAAAGTTTTGAACAAATTTTTTAGAAGAAGAAGAATGGGTTTTTAGAAATTGTACTTATTCTTGCTGTTTTTTTTGGAAAGCTTGCGGCCCGAAGATTTCTCTTGACCACTGGTTAGCCTACGCCACTGAGCAAATCATTGGCAGTCTTCATTTAAGACCTCAAGCCTGATAACTTACGGGCAGTCCTGGAGATGGCCGCGAAACTCGTTCTCGACTTGCTCCGCCGACATGCCCTCGTGGTAGTCGAAGCTGAGCTCTTCGCCTAAGCAACCGTCATCAGTTGTCGATAAACATGGGAGGAACTCACACTCCACGATGTCTCGCTTAGCGAAGAAGACAATCCGGGGAATGCGGCGGTCATTGTCGGCGGTGTACACATAGCGAGCGACGAGGTTCGGATCGCACGAATCTAAAAAGGCAAAGAACGCTGTTCAGAACACGTGGAAGGTGCCAAAATGGCCAAAATATTCGCTTCCCTATAGCGCCAAAGTCCGAGGCTATACTCTTTAGTGCGCCTCTAACCAGGCCGCAATTAAGAAGCATTGTGTTTAAGGTCCTTGGAGCTTGTAGAAGCGGATTTAAATGGACAACAAATAAAAAGTTGTTCTGCGGCCTCTGTACGTAGGGCTGATACGACTGTCTTTTTACCAGTAAGATCGAGAAGACACGCGAGCCAACTTACGATTGATGAAGCGCGACTTATTGAAGTGGGCTTCGGCATCGATGAAGAATTCCTCTTCGCCCCAAAGACCGGTCAGTCCGAAGACATAGTCGGCCGTTCGCCGAGCCTTCGAGTACGGGATAACCTGTGATAAGCGGGAATAAAAGCGTGCCCGTACAATGAAGTCACTCACATCGCCAAGGTACTCCATAACGTAAGAGTGAATCGGAATAGCTTTGGTCGCGCGGACTCCGATACCCTTTTCGGGCGTCACGACGAGTTCCAAGTACGGGCAAGGGTCGCGCTAAAGCAGCTATCTGTTGGCATGCTCTTCACCGAATAACGCCCACCTGGGTAGCTCGATTGCGGCAGCGTCTGTCGCAGCCGCAGTTCCCACCGCACTCGACAATCGTTTTCGCGTCCAGGAAGCGCTCGTCCAAGCGTCCATCCTCCGTGTATCGACAGTTCTCAATGTGGGACAGGTTAAACTAAAGGTCGACACCGGCACCAGTATCGTACTCCGTACCGTACTGACCTCGCTCGTACCGTACGGTGCATCAGTACGGCTTGTACTAGTATCGGTACAGCATAATACTAGAACGGCCTGTACCAATGATAATATCGATAACGTTGGAGCCGTACGGTACTCTGTACTGGCCGACCCCTCCCGTACTGTAAGCCGTACCGATAGTACGGTACGGACGTACCATCTGTACGTTTGTCGACCTCTAGGGTAAAACCATCCTTATGAAAACGCTCTACCTTAATGCAGCTGCAGCCCTCACAGCCGTCGATGCACTGGCAGCTGCCCTTCTTCACCTCTTTCTTATTCGGCTTCTTAAGCAACCGAGCGACTTCCGATGAGATCTGGTTCACGCTAATGGCCTAAATAAGACCCACACTTGGGTGGCAAAAGGAAGCCTAAACCTTACGTTCAAGCCCTTTTTGCGCATCATCACTCTGATCTCGTCCCGCGTCATCGCACGCGTTTCGAGCACAAGCGGCGCTACGTAGGGTGCCGCCTTCTTCGTTATACGCGCAGCGTTCGTCGCCGGCTTGTCGCCCGGTAGCAGGGACATTCTCGGGAGCGGTCGCGGTCCCTCATCCGTGGCATCCGCCGCTGCCTTTGCATTCAGATCAGCCGGCTGCAGTTGAGTGTTGGGCTCCGGCGCTAAACCACCAAGTAACCTTATGAAGCGTCGAGAAATTGTGTGAACTTCACTGAGAGTAAGAAGGCCGGAGAGGGAGTAAGGATGACGTGATCACAACAGTGATAGGCATTTTTTGAGTACAGTAGCAGGACAAGCAGTTAGAATAAAGACCAGGACGAACCTCAGTTTTTTGTCTCTTGTCGGAGAGTGGGTCTATGCTTCGACTGGTCTATGCTTCGACATCGACAGCTATGCGCCGGCCTTGGCAAAATGGCTCTCCAATAGCAAACGGCAATAAAAATGACAAAACACTTCTTAACCTTTGCCAGGGTAAAAGGTGAAATGGAGCTGGAGGGACGGGATTTTTACAACCATGGCCAGGACCTAGCCCACCCCCAGGACTAGGACTCTTCGTGGAAAAACTTGCCCAGTTTTCCATCGCTGTCCTCTGAAAGCTTTGAAGCGGCCTTCATGCGACGCCCCCGCTTTCCTCGTTTCTTCCGAGCGGCTCCTTCGGCACGACCCTGCTCTTCCCCGGCTCTACAATCATAAAGCCATGAGAATCCCGGGTGAAGGTTCGACCGGACATCAGAGATCCATAGCCTGCGACGGGTAGGTGATCCATGACATTGCAAGCGCTAGGCAAATGGCCTGTTATTGGGCGACTTCGACCTGTCATTGGCGCTATCAAGTCTTCGCCAAAATTCGCACGATGTTACGCGCAGCGAGGATAAAGACAAAGGCGGGCATCCGAGAAAAGCTAATCACTTGATCAGTAAAGGCATTCTCTGGAATAAAGGCATTCTCGAGGGGTAGCTTAAACTTTTGTCGACGTACACACACCGTCCGCGTCAAAAAAGTGTCCGCGATCATCACACAATTTTCTGGGCCCGCTAGGAGAACCTAGTATGAGCTAGGACGAGGGCCGAAAGTAGCCGCGTAAGCTGATGAATACGCTATATGTAATATCAGCTAGCAGCTGGTGTACTTACTTGGTTTGATGCGAATGTTGGGTGCAGGCACATCGACCGTGTTCGACCGACGTCGCCTTCCACGCTCTGGCGTAGCTTCCGCTGCGCATTGGGATGGCTTTCCGTTCGGCATCCTCGCTTGAGGCTGGCCGCGATCTCTCTTCGCCGTGCCACGCTTTTGACGAACCGTGACGTTCCGGAACGTCAAGGCGGCCACATTTGGCATCTTCGACGGAGCGCTCTGGCTCCGACGGACCTTCGGCGCTGCTTTATCGCCTGAATTCAGGCGATGAATGTCGGCTTTGCTCAGCGCCGTCATCATCGGCCTGAGCTTGAGCAGGTTCTTCTGTACCGATGCCAAATTCGGGTAGACGATAGCGTCAGTCGGTACGATTTTCATCGCGGTCAAGCTCCGAGGGTAAGGTTATCTAGAAAAGCTTGAAGGTAAGTTCTGGAATGTTTTACTGTGGCAGAACGCATGTCTGGATTGGCAGCGTCCAAAGCTAAACAATGAGTACCGGATAGCCGCGCTTCAAGCGAAATCTCGTAGCGGACCCAGGGGAGCCTTAGTCCGAGGAGAAAGTCTAGTCACTGGCTAGAAGGGACATTACGTTCGACACACAATTTTCGAAAGAAAACAAGTTTTTTCAGCTTCTTAAAGGTATTGCACTATACTGAACTAAGGTCTAGCATGGATTAAAAGGGAAAAATAATCTCAACTTCGTCCTAATGGTCATTTATCAGGAAAAATCCGGAATTACAAGTACTTCACAGTCTCGGAAAGACTGGAAAGACAGCACAAATCGATGCACGCGGGTCACCGCTTCCGAATGTTAACTGGGAACTCTGAGACTCTTTTATTCACGTCGTTTATCTTTCGCGCTTATCGTCAACTTCAAGCGGTCCGAACGTTTTCCGCGTTGTAGAACGCGCCCAGAGCGGCCAGCGACGGGGTACATCAACGTTTCCCATGCGCAGCTCTGTTTAGTGGTCGTTGCAACAAAAGGGCGGAGGATGAGTCCGTGAGAGACGCACCGCTCCGAAGAGAAATCTTTTCCGTGCTCGCCTAGAAGGACTGACACGCTCTGCAGTTGAAATTGCCCTGCACAACGTGCTTTTGAACGTAAAACAGAGAGCAGTGCCGAACTCCGTCGGCTTCGCAATTCGGCACCCTTATCCAAGGGTCAGACCACGTGTGAAGCAATTATCCAGAGTATCATATAAACGGTCTCTTTTGCAAAAGACAATCCATGCACAGCCAACGAAATCGCAGCGATGCTCCGCGAAGCGCAATTCGTTCAGAGGATAACGTCTGCGGAACGGACCGCGGTCGGTAGTGCACGGATAAGACGAGACGATAACGGGGCGTCGGACACAATGCGCTCCAAGTGGAAGCGCTCGACGAATCGTTGAGAAAAAGAAAGTGTACCTCCGTGTTCCTCTCGCGAAGCGGGACCCTAAACGGAGAAGGAGTTTTCGGCGGCATCTTCTTTGCTTCGCGCAGTACTTCTACGGTTTATAAACACCCAGGATGAAGCACTTAACTGTTCCAGCTACGGGCTTCGCCCCTGTGGCGGACTTAGATTTTGGAACGCACTGTCCTCGCGGCGGTGCAATATGCAAAGAGTGAACTCTTCTCGGCGAGTCTCTTCGACGGTTAAACACGCTTAGTTTTGCCTTGTAAATTTTGCCGAAGTGAGCGCGTGGCCCTTTTCCTAGTGCATTCTACGGCGATATGTCAACTTGCCAAACGTCACCTTGACAAAAAGTCAGTTTGCCAAAAAAATGGCGTTAAGTTGATAAATTTTAAGTAGGATTCTGGTTTTCAGAGACGCGAAATCTGAACAACCTAAGGCTGAGCCAAACTTGAATAACCTAAGCCTAAGCGTGCCGGCGCGAACTGTGGTAGGCTAGTACTAAGCCGAAGTAGGTAGGCTAGTCCAAAGCTGGGGTAAGCTACCTCATTTTTTGGCAAGTTGACGCCTTGGCAAGTTGAATTTTGACAAACTGACGTTTTACCCATCCTACCACCGTTGGGTGTGGGCAATTTGCCGCACCTTGCGCTAGGCGGTCGACTTGAGGTCATTCGAACTATAATAGGCTTTAAATTCCCATACTTTAACAGACTTGTATGAACGAAATAAACCGCCCAGGCAAACTATGTAGTACAGGATCACCTACATTTGCGCTGTTTTCAGCTACCGCTAACTGTACGAATCAACGGCAACGATGGTTTGCAGCTCTTCCCGATCAAACTACCTCCAATGAAGCTAGTGCACCTGCTAGCTTCACTTGAGGACCGTGGAAGGATATCCCTACAACATACACAAGAGGTACGACAAGCACGCGAAACAAGTCGTATCACATACAGCTGTACCAGTGCAAACAGACGACAGAAAATGATCGGTCAAACATGATTTTTTGGTGTTTTTCGTTGCGTGCATGTCATTGCGGCGATCTTGAACGACGCGACTGAGATCGCCGATACGTTAGATGTCGTCGAATGACGCATGGGCGATCCAATAAAAGCCATCTTCTGACGCCGTAGATAGGTCAGTAGTAAAGGCTGCTATGAGCTCCAACGTGCGCTGTCCTGTCGCTGCCCGCTCCACGGACAATGAATATTTGTAAACGTTTTTAGTTTTTGGCCCATGTTAATCCCCATAAGCAAAGTGACATTTCGCCTGGTCTGGCTCTCCCACGCGGCAGGACACGCTTTTTAAAGAAGACGCTTCGACCGTCCAGATGTTGGAGATTGTTGACGGTTTTAATCGGAGTCAATTTGTCATTTAGACATTCGCCGTGCGCAATGAAGTCCCTTCTCATGGTCGCAATCGCAATGGTGGCTGCCGTTTCGGTGTCGTTTTCGGCGCCAGCCAAAGTCTGCCCCAATCACCACGTGACGCACTTAGTAAGTAAGCTCGGCACATTGGCATGGCGCGAACCCTTTCTGTCGACCTAGTACATAACTGGTATGAGGAACGAACGGGCCAAAGAGTGCCCTATCAAAACCACTTTGTGGATTGCCTATTATTCCCAACATCAGAGATCCGATTTATTCGAAGGAAAATGCCCCTTTTAGCCGTCCACTAGCGCAGCTAGGACGACGAAGACTCCATCGACGGAACCGCCGACAACGAAGCAGCCAACGACGAAGACGCCGACGACGACGACGGAGGCGGCGACGACAACAACCGTTGATGTATGCAAGGAAGACCCTGTTCGAAAATTGAACCGACAGACGCAAAAACTGGGGGCAGAATATGTTTGAAAAGCCGCCTTTGGTCCATTGCGAATTGCTGCTTGAGGAAAATTGTTAGCCATTCCCGATAATTGCCACATTGCGTGGACACCTTTTTACTAGATCCCCGAATTTTGGCGAGGCGATGGGGAGCAAGTTCCCGAGTCCCTGTTCCTTACGCCCTGCTTCATTCACTTACTTCAGATCTGTAAGAAGTCGGCCACCGCGCTCTTTTACCGAGCCTACCAAGCCGACGTCCACGATCACTTCTTCACTACGAACGCCGATGAATTCCAAAACGCCATCAAAAACCTTGGCTACAAGAACGAAGGCATTGTGGGCTTCATCCTCACTGCCAAAGCGCCGAGCAGCGTCGAGCTCTACCGACTGTACCACGTCGAGCAGCACGACCACTTCTACACGACATCGCAGCCAGAGCGCGCGAATGCCATCAGCCAGCTCGGCTACAAGGACGAGGGAATCGCCGGCTACGTCTATCAGGCCTCGGGCGCCGCATGCCCGTGCCCGGACTTGCGTCCCCTCTACCGCGTGTACAAGGGCGCTCCGGAAGTCGACCACCACTACACCATGGATGCGGCGGAGAAGGCTCAGGCTATCGCCGGCGGGTATGCCGACGAGGGAATTGCAGCTTGTATTTACCCGCCCGCCTAAATGAGTTGTCCGCACGATATCGGACTGAATAAATGTGTTGCTTACCGCTACTGCATTTTTTCGAACAGAGCCTTCTCCTCCAATTTTGGAGCTTAGTCCCCAAAAAGCAGGGGGCACACTCGGTTACATTGACGAGCGCATTGCGGCTTGCATTTACCCCTACTGAAGAAGCTGTGCAATTTACCTTGCATCCGAACTTGAACATAGTCCAAATTCGGGTACGGATGTCCGGAAACTCGGACACAAAATTGCCTTGCTGTCATTTAGCCCAGAATTCTTCGTTTATTCTTAGTTACTTGCACACAGTTGCCCATGTGAAACTGAGAATTTAGAAAGGGCAGACATTTTTTCCTCGAACGTTTGTTTGCAGTTTTATTTCAATAGCCA
>JNEY01000142.1:250246-263627 GCA_020875895.1 Aphelenchus avenae | reverse complement strand
GGGCAGATCTGTGTGGCTGGGAACACACTAGAAACATTAGAAACAGTACAGGCTGTAGGCAATTACGGCTCAATATTGAGGCTTTGAGCAAAAGTGGGAATTTTCGAAAATAGCTTGCATATTTGGAAATGGTTTGTCAAGGTTAGCGTTTGCAAGGCCAGATACCTGGCAAATTTTGAAGACAATCGGGATGATCAATTTTCCCTCATCCAAAGGTTCCCCCTTTGGTTAACTTCGATTGTCTTTTTGTCGGTGGTCTTATGTGGCCACCCTGTGCGGCCGCATTGCGGCCCCCAAAGCGGCGGCTTATGTGACCACCCTTTTTTGCGGTGACGCATTGCGTTGCGTGCAGCCCGTTGCGGCAGCAATCTTATGTGGCCGTAGTGTAACGCATCCAAAGGGTTAAGTGATTATATTTTGACATTAGTTTGAATTTTATATTAGATTAAAGTTTAAAGGGTGTCAGATTAAATACGGTAACTAACGTGTTCGGCAGAATCGGTGGCAGTGGCGCCGCTGTGCTGTTGGGAGGCGGAGGCGGCAGCGTGTTTGTACACCCACCTCCAATGCGATTCCACAAGCTCTAAAGCAATGCAGTGCAGGTGTCTGGTAGGGTTACTCTCACGTATTCTGTCCGGCGACAGACGTTAACCAGGGTTTGGAAGTCCTAGAAAAACTACCACCCTCACCCGGGTGAGACGGATAACTCAAGTATTTGCGTTAGCCGACCGTAAGGAAGACCATAACGGATGCCGCTTAGGTATGGGGTTTATGCGGGCGAAACGAGCGTGGTCGATCATCGCTTAGTCGCCAGTCGTTTGCTGGCTATTCCAACTTCACCCGTGTTTCACCCTCACCATTCACCCGGGCGAGGCGAGGGTGAGCGTGAAGCACCCGTGTGAAGTGCAAACCCTGACGGTAACTCAGGGCGAAAATCTTACTATGACAGACAAATGACGAATTCGGAGAATGATTTGGAGTATTCGCTAACCCGCTACTCAGTAAAGGGCATGAGTACGTAATTTTTGTGCGTTCTCGCTAGGTGTGAATCATGATGACTGAAGCGCCTTGCAGCAAGCAAGGTTGCACCTGACGTCAGTTGTCAACATTTCGCTGTTTTGGGTCGCTTTCATTTCTTAGACTTTGCGTTTTGACGCTAGGAGCTACCAGAGGCCATTTTGAGTTGGCTTTGTCGGTATTGAGAATTCACTTTTACTAGTTCCATGGTGAACACTAAGAATTGTTTGGCGAGAGCCCGACCGGTACGCATTCCCACAGTGAGCATGCTGTCTACGCTTGCTTATTTTGTAAATGACGTCGAACCAGTGGCGGTTTTTATCCCCCCCCCCCCCCTCCTCCTTGCGAACCGAAGGCCCGCGAGGGTAAGCGTGGACCAAAGCAAATTTTTTGTTTTGAAAATCCATGGGTCTTCCACTAATTTTGGTATGTTTTCAACGAATTTTTACCTTAAACACCAAAAATTTCTCTGGCGGCGCCTGCGTCGGGCTAATTTAGGCTGAAACGGCCAGTTTCTTGACGGGTTTTTGCCTTTTACGTACAAAGAAACGCCATATCGGCGCCTGCAGCGGATTGTTTCTCTCTGAACTATGCTAAAATAACGCTTTAAATCCATCAAGAGCTAAATTCGGCCGGCGGCTGGCCGGCAAAAACAGATAAGGGCCCCCTTACCATCGCCCCCCCCCCCCTCTAGCTGGATCCTGGCACCGACCCTGCGTCGAACGCGGAATATCACAATCCCAAAAGTTTTGAATCGATTCTGTCTGCTTCCGTACCACCAAGATAACCGTTGGATTCGAACGCATGCACGTTCGTCTCATCAATCCTAGCGCTTGCATCCTCTCCTTGTGAGTGATGTTTTCTCTGAAGACGACTTCGATGGAATCCTTAAGATCGCTCAGCGGATCGTTGATCACCTGAAAATAGAAGTTCATGGCATAGTTTTATTTCGCTATGGTACCCGATTCCACTCAACGATGACTTCGAATTCCTTCATTGTCTTTTCCAAAAGGTCGATTTTTAAGTGGAGCTTATGGAATTCTTTTGCGACAAACTCATGCAGCTTTTTGATGGCTTGCAATTCGGCGCTGTCCTAAATTATGCATTTACTTAACGGGTGGTTACAAAGTAATCTTAAGCACATACAAGAATGGTCTTAAATTGCCAGGAAATTATGACGTTAAGACTTAGAAGAGAGAGACTGGGCGTTCTCATCTTTTTTTGCCGTGTCTTTGTCAAGCTTGGCCTTACTTTTAAGAGGTCCTTTTCCATATCGATTCATGTTTTTAGTCCACCAACCTGTTTTGGCATGAACATGTTGATAATGCCGAAGATTGCGCTTGAAAACGGTCCTATCTGCGGAAGGAAAATGGTGAGGACGTCGATAGTCGATTTCACCGCGTTAACGATGTTTTCTGTTGTTGGACTTTCGATGCAGTTTTTTATATTAAAAATTGCAGTAACTCCTGACTCGACTGTGGTCTTCGTGCCTTTCCAGTCCGGTGTTTTGGGCGCTGCAGTTGTTGTCGGCTTTTCTTCAAAGACAATGAGAGCTCGTTGCATGGCGCGTTGACGATGAGTTGTTAGGTCCGTCGTAACTGCGTTTTCTCCGATGAATGCAAGTGCCGTTGTTGAGGCCTTGTTTGCCGCGTACCTCCCCTGCGCCGTGGCTGTGTTTGCGCTCACAACCGTCGATACGGAGTAATTGGCGTCTGTATCTTTGCTGTTCATCTTTACCCCAATTTCCGGCTTCTTGTAGTCGTGGTCTCTCTCATGGTCGGCGTCCCGTGGTCCCGTGTGCGTGGCTTTGCCGCCACCGTTTGTTGGCATGGGCTTGGAAACGCAAACCGCTACCGCCAGAAGTACAAGAGTAGCAAGAGCCAGTGGCCCAAATCCCATCATCTTAAATCGTAACTAGAATTTTGGACCTTGGGTTACAAGAGCCTCTTACCTCGACAAAGGCGACGATGGTCGCTAGGATTTCAGCACGGTGAATGAACGATTGTAAAATCTCTACGCCTACCAAGTCTTATGTAGCAAGTCGCTGGCTGGACGCGTCGACGTGGCGTATATGTCAGTCAAATGTCGAAAACCCATTTACGATTACGACACGTCGTCTCTAATTTTTATCGGGAAAGCCAAATGCGTTTTTTACTTCAGAAACTACAAATGTGGCATTATAGGTATGCTAGATTGTATGCTGGATCTCCGGAACTCAGTATTACCATAGTTCTCAAAACTAGTAGCCTTCACGGGAGGGGATAGTGGATAATCGCTGAGCATAGCTCGTAAGAATTTAGCTTTTATTCACACTATAGGTGGATTCAAAAATCCCGCGTAAGGGGTGGCGAGTTTGTAACGCGAAGACGATATGCTTGTACATGATATTAGCAATAACAAGGCTTTTTTGCAGTAGTTGATATGACGGACATAAAAACTGCGGAAATAAACGTTGGACGAGAATGCGAATTTTGTCGTAGAACATCGTAGTTTTCTAGAGCAGCACAGCAACGCGAGCACAGGGCTTGTAAGGTCCGTTACCAGCGTCAACGACATATAGACTTTTGGAAGTAGCGTGGAAGTACGTCCAGGCAAGCTCATACCATACAAATTTGTAAACGCATTTCACGACCATTGCTGACGGAGTGCATGCGCCGTAGGGCGGAATAAGCCTCGCAAGCCAGCGTGCATACGTCTCGGCATCGTGCTTTTCAAGCTCGGCTCTAAAACGTGTCCGAATTGGTCAACGGTTCATCAAGGTGATTGTTTAACACGTCACGAGGGTGGTGCGACTAAGGTCCCTAACAGATTACCTTCTGATTTGGAGGGATGAAAAAGAGCCCGACCAGCCGCACTGTTAGGGATATACAGTTATAGCTGTACACAAAAACAGCACCGTCATGACATATGCTCGGTAGTCGGAAATGTTTTAAGAAGAAGCACAAAATGAAAAAAAATTTTCGATCAAACATTTGCCGTAATGCGTACCGTGCTGTGATCACCACGGCAAAGGCATGATCATGGCGCAGTTTTCCGTGCCGTGTTTTAGCCAAAATTGTAGCAATTTGGGCAATTTTTTTTTGCAATTTTTCAGAGATTTTGCATTTTTTAATGGCACGAACTTACGGGGAAAGGGGTCACCACGACGCGGCACCGTACCGTGCCGTGCCGTGGAGGTAGGGTGGTTGGCGACCTATACCCCAGATCCAATCAGAAGGACGCTCAATATTATTTAAATACTATTTCCGTTTAAGTTTGCAAACATAGTGCGAGTGCTCCTCACATTGTCTCCACGATGATGTCGTCCCTGACTCTGGAGAAAGCATATTGTCTTGCCGACTCGTTACAGGCTGTTGAGCGCCTCCAAACCACCGCGTTTACGCTAGTGTTTCGTACGAGGTGAACGGGATGGTGAAGCCATGGAGATTCCGGAAGGAACTCTTCTTCACGCTTATTTGGCGCCAAAGTCCCAGCCAAGGCACTAGATGCGTCACTGGAGCCGTAGAAGGTAAATGCCATGTACGAGTAGCTAAACGGGGTACGTTTTAAAAAACAAACAAAAGATACACCCGGGATAGTGTCGAGGCATTTTATCAACACAGAGTCAGTGGGTTAGAGTTAGTCAGCTGACTGGTGACAGGTCAGAATTGACGCAGTGGTTACCGAAAACGACATCGTTTGATCTATACGGGCAACTGGAATGGTTTGCCAGACCATACATGTTACTGCAAAAACGTACTCTCCCCACGCTTCGTACAGGCTGTTGTTCAGTAAATTGGCCAGTTTGTCGAGTTTTTCGCCGTCAGCGCTTGACTGAGGCCAGCTGATTTGTGGCCGCGATTCCATCACTTCACTGACGACGTTCGCCGAGGGGTGAGTCCAAGGTTCGCTGGCCTAACGCCGAACTGTGTAAAGTTATGCGAACCCGTGATGCACCCGATGCCTAATCCGCCAGATTTTCAACACCGGGCATTTGTTCGTCGGAATTGTGCGGGACGTTCTAGTAAAACTTAAAAAAAACGTTATTTTAGGGCTCTGTTCCCAAATTTGGGTTACCTTCGAGGGTACTTATTTTTATGTACTTATTCTTGATCATATTTTCCAGGGCTTTCTAACGAGTAATGACGCGACTTTTGAGCAAAACTTACAAAAATCATCGGGTGAGAGGAGATGAGTCCTAGAGAACACGACTTTAAAGATCACCCTTTTGACTACCTTTTGTGAGTTTCGAGGGGTTTTAGGAATTCTACGCGTCTATTTCCGAAAGCGCCTATTTACAAACGCCTAGAGTTGAAACTTCTGGTGCCAAAAGGTATTGTTGCCGAACAGGCTGCTATCCCCTCGGCGTTCAGCAAAGGTTAACGAACTCCGTATCATGCGCGTCGCCCGCATCTTTTTGTGTATATTATGGTTAAGTCTTGCAAGTTACCAGGTACAGGCCGGCTCTTCCGAAAGCGCTTATGATCGACGCTGCCATAGAAGTTATTGCATCAACGCGGTCAATCATGGAAGTACAAATTCCGTAGGCGCTGAGCAGATGCACGAGCCGGGCGCGAACAATTCTTCTGGTTGAGTAGAGGGTTCCCACTTCTCGGATTATGCATTTGCGTATGTTGCTACAAGCGCATAATAGATGGTACGAACACTTTATGCATTATGAAACGTACGCAAGTCCATCGAGACTTTGGTTTATTTTTGACTGAGTGCATTCGTCGGCCAACATCGCGTAGAAAGCCTGCAATAGCGTCGACTACGCAAGCGTACAGGTAATTTTCGGAACACCCCGAGGCTTAGAAGTACGTAAAGCGTTACCTCGATTTCGTACAAGATGCGGTCTGTATCTCCGGTCGTGCATATTTTCGAGTCATTGCCAAGTGTTTTATTGCTTTCGAGCTTCGTTCTTGCTTCATTGAGTGACTTATTCAGCCTTGGATAAAGCTCTTCCAGAAAATCATTTGTTTTCTAGAGTACAACACGCGTTAGCCATAAGTTATCAGTTATGATAGACTTTTATGTGTTTGTAAAGCGACGGAGGCGTTACAGGTCCACAGGCCTGCGGGTAGTCTTCACAACAAAAGCGCATTGAGTTGTGGAATCCGCTGGTGATGTTCCGCAGCACAAATCGGACGAGGCTGGCCCGTCGACTGTACCCAAAGATGCTACCGTCATGGGGATCTCGCTAAAGACCGGCGTAAAACTTTACGTTCTCTTTGTTACAGCGGGTATCGGAACCCTAAAATGGCCGATCCGTTTCGAAGCCACAGCAGTAAACAAACCGCCTAAGCTTAGCCAATGGCTCAGTAACTTTACCAAGCCGCTTGAATGTAATCAAGAGCAGTTCAAAGATTATTTAGCCTTCGTTCCGCCAATGCTTAGGCCCTAGGATGTTCTGCTACTGCTTACGCCTAGGCATCGAAAGATCAAAAAAGGCAGCGACTTTACGCCACCCATTGACGTCATTTCATTGTGGGCCGGAAATAGACATCGGCCGTACCGTTAACAAGAATACCCAGTAACTTGACTAACCAGGTCTACGTCGTTGCTAAACGCTACTGCATGAACGGCTTGGGCAGAGTTCAGTAGATTCGTCGCGCTAAACCCACCAGGGACGTTCGGAGACTCTTTCGCTTCTGCACCGTAAACGTAGAGGAACTGCTCAACGGAATCTGTGAAGTTTTAACCTTATTAGGGCGATGTTTTGAGCGAAAGACGATACTGGAATAAAAAGAAAACGTACTAGTCAAGATTTCAGGTCCGACTAGCAAAGACGTATGCGTGGCTACGATACAAACGCTAAAGATGCATGACCAGCGCAGCATCTAAATAGCGGTCAAAACTATACTAGAAGGAACGAAAACAGTATGCCAGCAAAATAAACTCAAGAGCCGGTCGATGGATGACGTTACCTCACGCCGATTACATTGTTTCTGCCGCTCCTGATTTGTTGCACATCTGCCTCAACTGCTCCTCCGCGTATCGGAAGCTCCAGATTCCAGGGCCGTATTTAGCGGGGGGGGGGGGGAGTTGGGGGGGGGGTCCACCCCCCCTGTTCCCGACCTCCACCTCCCCGCCTATCCTGAAATCCTGGCTACACCGCTGCCAGATTCCTCATGCTAGCATGTCCTCCCTAGAACCGCCTCTGCATCCGCTAATGAATTCATTGTAGCTCGGAGATTGGTAAACAAAAATGCGAGCAACTCTGCTGAAATATAGTCATATCGGCTGTGAAATCGTTCCGAGATGCAAACTCAGAGCTGCTGAGTACCGTCGAGAATGCATCACTGAGCATAAGCATGCTCGTCGACGACGCTGTCTTTCCGTCTTTGGTAAGCTTGTAAAACTCAGTGGTAGGCTAAACAATGGGCCACTTTTCACGGGAGACATTGCTTACCTAGCTTTTTCCAGGACGAGGACGTATCGCCATCGTATCAGAAACTTCTCGACTACGCCAAGAACAACCTATCAAGCGGCATACTGAGGGCCGACTCGCTGGCAACAGCCTTTACGTCGTGGATAAGCGAAGAGGACTGGAACAAGGTAACCGTTTTGAGTCTCTCGAACCAGTTTGCTGCATTTAGGTCTTGGGAGACCCCATACACGAGATTCAAAGCGACCTTGAAGTGCTGTACAATCCTGTGTTTGGACCGCTAGAACGGGAGCAGGGAAAGAACATGCTCAAAAGCAGCTGTCAAAAACTCGATCCCGCAAGCGTGCTTGGAGTAGGTTCGCTTTTGTAAGAACGTCATGTAAACGCAAAGTATAGTACATATGGAAGCACCTCGGCGAAGGCTGTCCCGGTGCGAGGGGAGTGAAGGAGGAGCCGAGCAGAACGATTGCCGTCCCAAATGTGAAAGCGCTTCCGTAAGTCGCGCTACGTTAACCACCGCTACGTTAAAATTAAGCTGCGCTCCGGAGGTAACAATGATCAGCAACAACTATACATCAGCAGCAGCGCTGGAGCTAGTGCAGTTATTTGGTGGAATCATTGGAAATTTGGTAAGACGCACTCAAAAACGTTCTACAAAAGCTTCCTCTTACAGGGGTTCGTTCTCGCCGCGTGTCTTAACATTGGCTTTGAAGCGTCGGCGAAAGCGGAAGCAGTCCGGTTTGCGGCAAGCGTTTACGAAATCTCGGAGTACCTTTCGAACCACTTGTTCGGTTTGGAAGTAAACATGCATCCAAGCGTACTTTTAGTGATATGTATGGCTTCCAGGATAAGTACTTCCCCAATTTGGCCTTGTACCTGCTGGACACGGCTCTGGACAATGTCTCCACGCAGGGCGAACTACCGGACGGAATTGCAAGAGCAGAGAAGATCCTTGACGAGTCCTATGCGGAGTGAGTACACTGGTTCAATTCAAAGATTTTCCCGGCCATTGCCGACTGTATCAAGTTTTGCCTTAGTTAGAAATTTTTGACGAAACCTTCACTCTGAAGCCGGACAAGCCAGATCCGAACCCTTTACGGTACAAAGACATGAACTTTTTCGATGCAGAGAAGACTTTTGCATGACACTTAACAATCTACTCTATGTCTTAAAACCATGACGTGCAGGAGGTCAGCCACCCGCAAAGTAGTTTAAAAAGGGTTCCTGCAGTCATATTTCGGATAGCCTCTATGATGATCGGAATTATTTCAGCTTCAAGCATACAATCATCGGATTCACAAACGGCACTCTCAAGAACCACGTCGGGTACGCAAGCCCAAATAACACGCTGCCGGAATGTGGAAGCGCAAGCGCCCAATTCGAGCGTACCACGTACGTGGACACGAACTCGTTCCACGTGTTCAGGGAACACCAATATGCAATTAATCGGGCCCCAGGAGATGAGTTCTGCCAAATGGTGATGTGGAATCGGTACGAAAATTGGATGAACAAACTAGAAACTAAGTACAACCAGACGCTAGCCGAATTATGGAGGTAAGTCTGGCGCATACAATGCTTGCCCATGCTCTTGCTTCAGCAGACTTTTGCGTATCTTGCATTAACGTCACATGCTCCTTCTGTGCGACATCCTGCCTGGCATGCTCCTGTTTTGCACTTTTCTGTCTCGCTCGGTTTACCTTGCAGTCAGAGATGGCCGATACACCCAACGCCCGCGGGACTGGGCCGTGTCAAAAATCTTGCCGTGCCGCAATTCCAGGAATCACGGTTTTTGCACTCCCATGGCTATTTACGGCCACGGCACGGCGCCTAAAACCTGCAAAATTTGGAGCCGTGTCGTGGACCGTGATCGCCGCCTCTACTTGCATTAATTTGCTTCTGCCGCTCCTGATTTGTTGCACATCTGCCTCAACTGCTCCTCGGACTCGGAAGCTCCAGATTCCAGGGCCGTATTTAGCGGGGGGGGAGTTGGGGGGGGGGGTCCACCCCCCCTGTTCCCGACCTCCACCTCCCCGCCTATCCTGAAATCCTGGCTACACCGCTGCCAGATTCCTCATGCTAGGATGTCCTCCCTAGAACCGCCTCTGCATCCGCTAATGAATTCATTGTAGCTCGGAGATTGGTAAACAAAAATGCGAGCAACTCTGCGCCGAAAACGATGGATCGTTTCTCGAGTTCCTTAACCAGACTGTCGTCGCAAAATGGAAGGCAAACGACAACGGGTTCAGAAATATCTTCGTTGGTTGCTACTATAAGTCGGATAATGACTCTCTTCCGCCGCCAACCAACGAGAGCGTGCCGCTAGTTGACGGTTACGCCGCCGACTGTGACAAGCATAAGATGGTGTTGTACTTCGTGATGTGAGATGGAAGATGCTAACTTCATGTTAATAAAGTCAAGGCAAGATTTACAACAGATTCACTACTGATGTGGGGAATACGTCATGGTTTAAATGCTAGTCACAACAGCGTTTAATAGACAAGACAAGAAGGCAGCCATGTGCGAGGCACAGCATCCACACCCCAAGCCCGACGCCTACCGCCACAGTTTCCCCTGAACCGGGTCTTGGGCCAACTGAACTGAACTGAACAGAACTGGAGGTCTGGTTCAGTTTTCGGTTCAGTTCATTTTTTCCCGATAAACTGGGCGGTTCAGTTCAGGGCATGCAACTGAGCTAAGGTAAAATAAGGTGGCAGGCTCCGTCCAGGGATGCGTTTTCAGCCTTAGGTGGAAAAAGAAAACCCTGGGATGCTATGGGGCTGCGGTTTTGGGAAATGTCGGCTAAGTATTTGAGAAAAAAGGCCCGCCGCAGGCGACGCCAACGAATTTTTAGGCAAAAATTTGGCAAATATAGTGAAAATTTGTATTGGCGGCGCCTGCGGCGGGCCAGTTCTGTGAACTGGCTCGTTCTCGACTGAACTGTCCTGAGGTCTAGTTCAGTTCAGTCCAGTTCACACCAGTTCAGTGAACTAGCCGGTTCAGTCAAACTGTGCCTACCGCACATTGAGGCCTCGGGCCGGCAGCTTTAGTTCTCCGTTTATCGATTTACCCTGCCGGAAAAGGTCGAACAGACGAAACTGCGTTTTTAACCTTAAGAAACTCGACGAAAGCACAACATTCTCTGCACACTAGTAGAAAACACGCTGCCATTAATGCGTCATTTGTGTCCTCGCCAGCCTTTTATTCCGCGGGTCCGGGACCATCGGCCTTCTTACATCATCATCTTACTATCTCTGTGGCCTGCCCCAAACCCCACCATAGAGTTGGTCATAGTTAGAAGACGCTAGCGGCCGGGCCTCTACAAGTCATGGAACATAGCAGGTGCGACACTCGTTTGCATCCGGAAAATGTCCAACGTACTGCAACAATATTTTGAAGGTGCTCTAACGAAAGCAATGAGCTCTATGGAGGAAAAAGTCGCGCTGGACCACCGATCCTCCGTTGACCTTCTGCCCTCCTCGTATTGAACCCTCAACAGGAAATTTTTACATGTGCAAGTGTACTTGGATCGTGGCTCCCTGCGTGATCGCATTTCGCTCGTTGCACCATCCCCCATCCGTTTAAATCGATACCGCTTTTGCATGAGAGCCGTTGCACGGTGCAGAAAAATCGGGCCATGTTTTGACATGCACGGTGAGAATCAAAGCCTCCCATATCTTTTCCAAAAAAGCTTCTAGTACAGTAAGTCATAATAAATTCGGTCCCAGTCTCGGTATTTTCAACACTTTGCTTACAAGCAGGTACCGTGCCGCGCGAATTTTGTTGGTCGGAATCACAAAATATCGCCATTCTAAGCCTCAACCTACGCAAACACCGTAGATCCGGGCCTAAGCAAAAAGCAAACAGCCTAAGGATGGGCGGAAGCTGGATAACACAGCAAAGACAGGATTTGTGGGGCTGGAACCAAAATATTAGGTCAAGAGATGCTGGGACCAAATGGGACTGAATCTACGGGAACCGAATTTACGCGTTACCCCCTAAAAAACGAAGCTTCCTAGCTGTGCTGTAAACTGGGTAGACTTGCATTTTATAGAGAACTTTCAGGTATCATTTTCTGGCTAAGGCTCATAATTAGCGGTCTAGAACGGTGGGTGATTTAAAGAGTCTTTGACTATGCAGCTTCCCTGCATTGTACCTATCCTACTGCTTCCGCCTGTCACCTTTTTCTTCCTTTTCCTTTGCCCATCCTTAGCGGAAGGCTTACGTAAAATGAAGCTGTGTGCAAGCACATTGCGACTGAATAAATTTAGCATTTTTGATCATTCGAAAGACGTTCGGCGCTGAATGCGAAATTTGCTAACGACAGTTAGCGCCTCATAGCGTATTGCCACGTCGGCGTATGTCGTGGTATGCGATGACGTGTTCGATGTAGACGCTGAGACGTCAAAACCAAACTCGCCCGATACGCGGAAAAGAGGATGTCTCCGCAGACACTGTTTTACTCAAATGCTGTGGAAACTTCTCAAAGTTTTTTTGAAAAATTTGGACCCTGCATAAGTAGTCGTCGGCCGTAAAGCTTCATGTGATACACGATTTGTCACTGTTCGAGGCTGAAGCGGACTCAGTGGCTCTTCGTATGCGCCTGTTTGAGCTGAGAAACCGCAAAGAACGAAATCACCAATCAACTAGTCACGAAGATGCTTAAATAGCTTCCTTAGTGTATTCTAACCGTCGGACGGCACAGTTTCATTGCAGCAAAATCCCGATGTTTCTCCACGACTAGTCAAGGCCTGCTAGTGACCGAATTGGAGTCAAAAGAATGAAGGTTTAAACGTCGGATAAAGAAAACGACTTCTAACAGAAGTGTCCATCGAAAATATTACGTTTTTAACGCACATCGTCTGTTACTACTGGACGCGATTCCAGGTTAAGCTGTCGCCTGCTTTTTCTATGCTGGAAAGAGTATGCGAGAGCAGGTCTGAGCCACTAACGGGTGTTTAGTAAATTGATGACTTTGCAAAACCCAGTCATTAACTCGGCGTAAGTTCGTTGCTATGGCTTAAGGCAGATAAGCATCGCATGGAAAAATACGAGGTACCTTTGACACGGAGGCGGCCACATCATCCGCAGACGCATATAATTCTAAGCGTCGAAAAAGCCGGCTTCTGAAATAAAGTACAAAGACCAGCCGGTTAATTAATACAGGGGTAACCGTTTGATGTCTTTTACCGACACCGAGCCTTAGAAAACCGACGGCCTTAGAAAAGGCAGTCGGTTCCGGGCGATTCATCGTTCCACTGGAGGCAGTCACCTTCTTGGTCTTGCTGACGCTTGAAAGGTACGGCAGAAACCTTGGGGTGTACTTACGCGTAGCATATTCCAGAATGAAAGCAATAATCGGTGTACTGCTGCTTTTGCTTGCGCATTGCTTTCTCTCTTCGGCAGATCGAATCGAAGACCCGTGCGAGGGACTCGACAACTACTACGGCTGCATTCTCGCAGCCGACACCGATTGGACTGTCGCTAAAAAGAGCATCGACGAGCTCACCAGAAGTCTCGTCGAGTACATGCAGCCTATGACGACGGTCGTCCGTGCCGTCAGCGCCATCGAGTGTCGTGAACAGAAGTCCACGAATTATTTGCTACACGCAAACTTGCGTGCAATTAATTCCCCGTCGGCGGTTACTCCATTCAAACTCGCGCTCTTCACCACCACGCAGCGACCGCTGGCCGGCTGCCAGCGCGCCTCTTCCACTGGCCGCCGCCCGACTCCCGCCGGCCGTATTAATAGCCGCCCGTTCACGTACTCGCCGCCATTCGACGGGGAGGTGACCCGGAGCTCCTGCACCTCTTGCAGTCTCTCGGGCGCCTCCAAACGGGCCCCTCTTCGACGACCGCCGCCGCTGCCAAGCTCAGGAGCTCCTGCACCTCTTGCAGTCTCCTTGGGAGCTTCCAGGACACCACCTTCGGCGGATCGACACTCGACGATATTCCGCCGATTTTCTGTTTATTCTCGCCATTTAAATTGTGTCCTAAATT
>JNEY01000142.1:225818-238623 GCA_020875895.1 Aphelenchus avenae | reverse complement strand
TTTGAGGTACAACCTAAGTCGCAATAAAGTGCTCTACTTTATTCGGGCGACGGAAGCTGTGAGGAACTCCGTAGCAAGCGACCTGAGCAGCCTAGGAAGGAGTAAAGAACCGATCCAGCGCGCGGATCCGAGTGCTAGCTCGAGAATCTAGCCTGCCGTAAAGGAGTGGGAGTAGCTAACCCATCTTCTTCGCGACATCGAGAATGATACTTCTGCCTATGCGAGCACTATCGAACAGGCGGCGGCTGTTATAGCAGCGATCCCGGGGACTGATCCGACATCAGTAAGCTCTTATCCATTGGTTATGTAGGAAGTCACAAGCGCGCTAAGAGATTTCGTCTAGGTCAAGGCGGGGGGGGAGCGGGGGGAATCTGCGAGGGTCCAAAAGTCGACTCCCTCCGTATAACCGACAAGGAGGGGTCCAGAAGTCGGCTTTTTCACTCCCCGTATAAACGACAAGGTTCACTTTCCGCCCAAAAATTTTTGTCGGTTATACGGGGTGAAGTCGTCTTATGGACCCCCACAGGTTTTCCACCCGGCAAATATTCCCCCCCCCCCCCCCGTAATAACCGACTAGTACCGAATTGCCAGTGGGACACGAGGTGGAGGTATCCATTAGTCTTGTCAGCACAGTGTCAGTGTAGCGGTGCGCAAGCGGAAATACAGATTGCCTAGTTTTTAAAAATTTTCCGGCGAACACCCCTACCCAACGGAAAAAATCGAAAGAGGGATTTCCTAAAGGAGCTCTGTTTGAGTAAATGCGGTACGTCCTATGTCGTTCGCGGCGCCTAGCGGCGAACCATTTTACCTAGTGCGTATGTTTACGTGGAGACCCCTTGGCACACTCTCCCGCCTCCCCTATGGGGTGCATACATAATTTCTGGACGCTCCCTTTAGTACTTGTGGAGTCTTGTCACCGAAGGTTGCCCGCTGCGCAAGAAGCGTTCGACGCAGTACTCTCTCGAAAATCCGGGAACGTTCGCCGAAACTGGTATTAAGAGAGACAGGTAAAAACGTCTTCCGCGCAAAGATGCTCACTGATCAAGACACACTTTGCAGTTTCAGATGCCTCCCGGAAGAGCTATTGGAACACGAAGGCTTCACAACAAATGCAGTAGCCAAAGTTGTGGAGCTGATCGACGGCATCCTCGCGACAACGGTGCGTTTGGAAAACATATACAAGGAAGCCACTAGGCGACTGTAGCCCATGGGTCGGTACGCGCGCTGTTCAACGCGTCATACTTACATGCCGCGCTTTCACCGTCGCACTGTTCCAGAAATATAATTCAAGGAGAAGAGTTTCCGGTCGAGAAAATGACCAATGAAATAATTGCTAAGAACGGTGGCATCGGTCTTCAGTAGCGATTCTGAAATCTGAAGTAGCGCTTTTTGTTGGGACTATTGTGAGGCCGATGGAAATCTGAATTCGGAATTTTAGAGTCGAAGTAAACTGCGCTAAAGCAAACGTACACTTTATTTGCGGTATTTAGCAAAGGCGCGCCTCAAAGTAAACCGGGCAAGAAATACCGGCGCTTCGGAGCTTTGTCAGTAATTTGGTTTTAAGGAGAATAATGAGCCTGCTGACACTTTAGCACATGATATTTTTTTGTTACAGGGCTTCGCCCTAGCATCCTGCCTGTATACCGCGTTCACTGAGACGCACAAAGCGCAAATCCATCGCTTTGACGAGACGCTCACGAAGATTCGCAGCTACACCACCAATAACATGTTGCGTCTCGCGGTAAGCAAATGACTGGACGAAGCTGAGAATTTGAAGGCGCCTTGGCTCGACGGTCACTTTACAGACGAGGTACTTTCCCGACAATGTCTATTCGGTGGTAAACAAAACGATGAATGGCGCCAAGGACCGCACGCGTAGCGAGAAAGTGACCACCGTTCTCAGCCAGCTCGACGAGACGTACCGCGAGTAAGCCGTTCCTTTATGGTAATGCAGAATCGAAGAATGCTTCCGCCATTCGGCTGTGACCTTTCGCTGGGATGAGCGCGTGGACCACGTCGGGCAGGTCTTTGATGTCCAGCTGCCGGAGTGCGCCGGTGGTCAGTACAGCAGAAGCAACTACAAAGGCGGCAACGAAGTGTACGCGTTCGATGGATGGGCATACGTCTTTAACCGCTTTCCGGCGGATCCACAGTGCGCAGAGCAGATCGCGAAAGGCCACCAAGCGTGGAAGAACTCGCTTGAACGCGATCAAGGCAAAAGCCTTCAGGAACTATGGAAGTAAGCACTTCTTCAGGATCGTCACCCACATGTTTCGTACTAAGCATCGGCAGTCGTCCCGTTCTGCGTACCCTACTGACCCCTTCCCCCTACTGTACTCCGTACGGTACCCGAGTTCGACCATGAACAGTACGGTACAGGGTCCGTACCGTATGCTCCAGTAACGTACTCCGTGCCATACCAGTACGGTACGGAATACATTAGGGTCGTAATACGGTACGATACTATTACGACCCTAATTAGTATCGTACCGTATTACGACCCTAATGTATTCCGTACCGTACTGGTAAAGATGGTGAACATAAGTCGTACCTAGTCACGTGACCACGTCGTACCGTACTTCTTGCCAGCTCGGCACGGAATACCGTACGGACCGCAATACGGTACGGCGTGCGATTTCAGTCCGCAAGCTCTTTGTTACAGCCGACTCGTGGGTAAATGTTCGGACAGCTGCGTAGACGAGCAAGGTCTGAATCGCCTTCTCGATACCGTCAGGGACGATTGGCAGTTCGGCAACAACACCGGCTACTCAAGCGTTCACGTCGGCTGCTACGAGACGGATCCCTCGGAGAACGTGGCATGGCCGCCGACGGCGATGGAGTTGTACCGCAAGCAGTGTGAATTGAATCGCAGGCTTCGAGTACACGCTCCAGTTCGTCATGTGAAGCAATCATGCGAGCCGAAAAGGCTAATTGTTGATGACTGGCTAATAAATGTTGCAAGTTCGCGTAGCTCATTCACTACCAGGGCGGATTCAGAACGGGCTCCGTGCAGAGCTCTAAAAGTGTTCCTTTTATTGAATTTCGACCTCGAAGTGGTAAGGATCTCCGACGTCGGAACTGCTGATTCGAAAATATGTCTGAGGAACAAGCTTTGATTTATTTGCGTCATTTTACTTGCGTGATGGTGCAACTCGAAAGTTTAACTGTGAAGCAGGGAATAAAAATTAGATTTTTGGACTTTATGAATACGATGAAAATGTGCATTCGGGATACTTGTGGCGGGCTATTTTTATCGAATGCTTGCCTCCGCGAAAAAGTCATTATGTTTAGTGCTATGGCTTCCACGAAAAGATCATTTTGTCTAGTCCTAAACGTCGGAAATCCAGTTTTATTCGAGCTGTTAGGTTCGTGAACACAGAATCTGAATTAAATTCCGCATCGCCGATGTCCATGCCCTAGCGTCATTAATGTGAACATTCAGCAGCTTTTGCACAAGTGACGCTGACTTGTCGGATTCCTCTGGATTGTCGCACTTACAAAGACGCTAAGAAATGTCCAGAGTGTCGCGTCTTAAGTTTAGAAACTTAGCTAGGTAGTCCGATTCGGGAAGGCCATTTTCTCATCTAAGCGAAGCTTGCGAAAAACGACGCTTCGCGTGCGCTCTTTGATCGATTTTATTTAGCATTTTGAGCAACCGAAAGGGGCAAAATGTGAAATTCATTAATGGCTTCAAGCGTCCCACAGCGCTTTCCACGTTGCGTCTGTCATGGGATCCGATGACGTGTAAGAACGGGGCAAGAATGACGAAGACGCACCAAACAGGAACAGGGCGCTTTTGTCGAAGACAGAACTACCTAGACTGCTGGACCACGGGGCCAGATCCCACGGTAACATTATTGCTGCCACCTTTTTAGCAACAACAGACGTTTCGACAAAAAAAAAACAGTCGAAACATGGGCAAGCCAAAAAAATTTGAAGAAGGGCTGAAGTGGCGGACTAAAGTTAAAAAAAATTGAGAAATGTTGCCGAACCCCGCGTAAAAAAACAACATAATTTTGTGAAACAAGAGCATCTTTTCTGAATAAACGATTCTTGGGCCTAGACCCCCGGGACCACGGGACCGAGACCAGGACAGTCCTGACCAGGAACCAAAAAAGCCGACGACTATGGCACAACAATGACGGAAGTAGACGTCGCCGCGTCGCTAACCTCGAGGGCCCTAGCTACCGAGAAGCTACCATACGAAGGACGGTCTCACAACAAAAAAAATCAGTCGACATTCAAGGAAGGATTTCGGGATTATAAACAGGCATTCTTGCTCTTCTTAGTGCAATAGTGTGAAATTTAAAAAAGTGTGAAAAAATGAAACTTAGGCACTCCTTAGTGTGAAATTTCATCGTTCGGGGGATTGCGCCGACTTTTCAGGAAATCTGAATCACCGTGTTTAGTACGACGTTCAGATATTTTTAAAGATGTGTGCCTTAAATTTACAGACGTAGCTATGCAGTACGACGTCGCATACCTAAGTTCTTTTCTCGTTTTCGAAAGGAAGCTCGTGAAAAACGACTCCTCGTGTGGGCATCATGACCGATTTGAATTAGCATTTTTTTATCAGACGAAAGACGTCGGCGCAAGACGCGGTGATGAATCGTCCGACGTCGCTTTTCACGTCGCGTCTGTCAATCGATATGATTACGTGTAAGGATCAATGATAGCGCAGAAGCATAAAGTATCTACCGCCATGGCAGACCGATGACGGAACTGAACATCGCAGACCGCTGGCAATGAGGCAGCAACTTACACAGAACAGCCCGCAAAGAGTATGTGCTCATTTTCTTCCTCTTCCGGCAGAGAGTAAAACCTGTTTCCTTTTGTCCAACGAGCAGGAAGACGTCGGGGAACAAGTGGCGGAAGAGGTCGAAGCAATGTCCTTAGGTAAAAATTGCCTGGCAAGACGTATAAGAAAATCAGTAAAATCAAAATCAAGGAAAGACGGCATTGAAAGGGGAAGGATTCTTCCCAAACTGCACGTCACATGGGGGCAACCTCACGCTTTTTAAATGATGCCCCTTGTCGAAAAGCGGCAAACATCGTTTTGGAAAGCAACCCGTTAACGCCGTCATACAGACGAGTCGCAAGTTTATGCGGCAATATACTTCCAAGCGTATTGTTCTTTTATTCGGTACAGAGGGCGTTAAACTGCTAGACACCCCACCTTGAGTACCAGGGATGGCGACACTCCAAAAAAAAACCGAGTCCGAATCCGATTCCGAAGCAACCTTCAAATTCAAATCCGAATCCGAAGCAAAACGAAATTTTCCTATTTTCCAAATCCAAATCCGATTTTTCCAAGCTTGCTTTAATGACGACCAAAACCATGGAGTGACAGCGTTGTGGCGTGATCCAAGCATATCAGCACGAAAACTGACGCAATTCTGGCGCCCATTTCAAAACGATCCTAATGTTTACCGAATAATTGGTTATTATCCACTCAATTTGCACATACCCATTCATACTTAGTTTACACCAAAAGATTCGGAAAATCGGTCCAATTTTCGAAAACCGAATCCAAATCCGAATGCGAAGCAAAATGACCGATTTTCCAAATCCGAATCCAAACCCCATCTCTGTTGAGTACAAGCGGGGCGTTCCGGTGTCCCTCGTCCGTTGCAATTCAGATTTGAAGAAAACTGGTGTCAGAATCAGTAAGTATCTTAACTACTGTATTTATGTGAGAAGGCGTACCAGTTTTACCTATCGTGAAAATTTTTATCGCAGATAGTTTTTCCCTTCAATTGACTTATCGTCGTGCACAGCGTTCTCTTCAACTCTACGACATTCAAGCTTAGCTGCGATTAGCGTTGCATCCGTTACTGGCAACAGGCCTTAGGCCTGCCGGGCCCGGCCGGTCGCGCCGGAGGCGTACCGGGCCTCGATTTTCAAAGTAGCCGGGCCCACGCCGGCCGGGCCTCCACTGGAAGGCCCGTTGCTCAGGCTTGCCGTTAGTGATACTTTTATTCCTTTAGTGATTTGCGCATAAACAACGCGACTTTCTGTTTTCTTCTCAGGTAGTAAGGACCTCACTGCCAATAAACATATCTACCATTCTTCCTCTGTGCCCTGTTCGCTCTGCCAAATGAAGGACACAACGGTTTTGTGCCAACTGCAAAGTACCGAAGTTCCGATTGTTCCCATAATCCTGGATTCTGCTCTTGTTCGAATCCGAATTTCGAAACAGCCCTTGTTCATGCCCTCCGACTTTTCAGGAAATTTATTTTGCCCTATTTAACGATTGAGTGTTCCGAGCGCTGTGCACTAATTTACTGACGTAGGTCCGTAGTTCAACGTGGCCAAGAGCGTTTTTTTCATGCTGACGGGAAGAGTGACGGCTTGTGGTGAATGTGTGACTGATTTGAATTATCATTTATTATCAGCCGCAAGGCGGTAACGCAAAACGCATAATGGCTTGCAGCGCCCGACAGCGCTTTCTACATGGCGTCTATGACGGGATAATGATGACGTGGAAGAATGAGGCCAGAATGGCGAAGATGCACCTAATCGTCTCGACGACGATGTTAGTACAATCAGGAGACTGAACATCGCAGTGCTTGAACACCATCAGGAACTAGTTAAAGACAGACACTAGCCGCAGACCAGATGGCTCCACTGCAAGGACCGTTATCGGATTTTGAAGTTCCGGAGTCCAATCCCGACATCGATAACATCTCTGTTTTGGACAATACTCTGAGCAAATGCAAGTGAAGTCATTGTCTTCGTCATATGCTGGAAGTGATTCCTTCCAACTTTGAGGAACGTTGAGCCCTCCAGGTGTCCTACTTTCCACAGCACTGCGTAAAAAAGTTTTTAGTGATACGCTAGACTACTCATCACTTTTTACAATTGAAATACGTCATAAATGTGTGTCTGGTGTGCGGTTTACGAAGGAGTCTTCTTGTTGCAGGAGTCCTCGTTGCAACAGTCGTAGCGTCCTCCATGCACCTTCGTCTTTGCGATAGCGCTAGGGCATCCGATCGCGTCACAACCCCTAAACGAAGATGACTCGTAAGAAACTGAAGCAAAACCAGTGCTGAACGCAAAATTACTGATCTGAAGTAGTCAACCTGCTTACTTCTCGAGTTCACCGCTGTCATAGCGAATGGAGTAGCAGGAGCCGGTCCCGAAGGGGCATTCCTTCTCGACCACGCTGTCTAAAACGTTTGAGACACTTAGCGGAATGACATTGCCAGCGGACCAGTACCCTCCCCACAAGTGGAAATGAGTGAATGCTAAGTAGCTAAAGGTATTCGTTGGCAATTTCGATGTCCACAAGATAAGCAAAGCAAACTTTTTTTCGAAACGTACCATGTTTTCCTTTTACTTAGACCGGGCTCACTAATTTTCGGGAATCCGAAATTGCGGGCATGTGAAACGTGCGATAGGTACCTGTGGTTACGGAATATGGTTTTTTACTTTATTTCCACGTTTTTAACTTTGCATAATCCGCGTAGAGGTCAGAAAGTCGACACATGTTTCGGCACGAACGGTGTTTGAGGGCTCACTATTAGGAATACACTGTAATGGCCTTTCTACCCGAATTTTCCGGCGAGACCTACCGTTCGTTCCGGAGTAGCAGGTCATGGCGTCGGCAAACTGAACCACGGCCAGGGAGACAAGAATAGCAAGGATCAGAGTCTTCATAATTCTTAGCAGGGAGCGAAGGAAGAAACAAGCTGTTTAACTTCCGAGAACCGTCGCTTCCTTTTAAGCTGATTCCTATCGCATTATCGACGCTGTTTTGCTGATCATGTTTTGTAAACACGTGGCGAAAACACGCCGCAAGCGAGCCATGAAGCACTCGCGAAGGTGTTTGTTTCAATGCGAGACGGTGACTAACCGACGTTTGTTTTCGCAAGCGTGGCGCTAACGTACGCTTAGCGTTTCGACGAGCCAGGGAAAAGCAAGCCCGAAATGATCACCCGACAGGTGACTACATCGTGCAAGAACTATGTTTGTACAAGGGTGTTTAGGAGCAAAACTAAATGCGGTCGTCAACAAAAGGCTGTAGCGTCGCTTTGGTATTCAATAGACTTGGCCAAACCTCCGCATGTGACGTGAGCCGGGCGATGATGACCCCTCACGCGACTTGAAGCTGGGCGTGCCACTCATGGTACCGTGAAACGGCATCAAAATCGGAAAGGTCAAAATGTGATAAAATACTGTCCTAAAACAGTCAATACATGGCCCAGCTTCACGGCACCCGACACGGCCCGTCCCGGGCCGGGATCACTCTAGCCAACTCTAGTATTCAGTGCACTGGTCGACGAAGAAGATAATTACACGCAATTCTCAGATCAAATAAGCTTCGCTAAGGAACTTATCACGACCAGTGCAAAGTCCGAATGGTGACGGGATGACGCAGCAGGCGATACATTTGTGTTTTTAGCCTTCCTTTCAAAATGCTTCTCAATGGGCGAGAAAGCGGAAAGCGACTTGCTCCACACGAGATCGGACGAACAGAGATATGGCTGACGTCCGAGCCTCAAGGATGCTGGTTAGCCGTGCTACGACCAAAGAAGAGAGAATCAAGAATTGGACTGGTTTACCTCACCAAATACAACAAAACGGTCGCTTTATTGAATTCTTTGTTCTTCGAAGAGGATGTTCGTGGAAAACTGGATATGAATCTAGCTGAGACGACCGCAGCATGCGCTGGTTCACTTATGTACGGCCAAAAAGCGTTCCATCGTTTTCTGTGTTGTGCATCACGGGGCTTTCTTGGACCTCCCACCTCCTTTTATCCGTTATTTTCTGTCTCTGCAGAGAATATACCGTAAATCCTGTAATTAGGGCCCATGGGCCCTAATTATGGCGTAGAGGTCCAAAGGGGGCCCTAATTAGAGGGTGGGCGGTAATTAGAGGGAGGGCCCTAATTATTTTGCCACTTCGCGAGCCGAAAGCCCGCGAAAAATTGGGAAGTTTTGCCTAAAATCGACAAAAATCGAATAAAAATTCACCAAAATCCCATGAATTTTGTTAAGATTGGCGACTATGGCGACTATCCCACAGTGTTCTACGTGACTTCAGACGTGTAATGACACTGTTTCCTCGGCCTACCATTTGTGGGTTGTACACCCATTTCGGATACCTAAGGAAGCCCCCTTTGGTTTTCTCTAATGATACTTCAGTTAAAGTTAAAAGAATTAATTTTTTATGTGTCATAAAAGTTTATCCCAGAATGTTCCCGATGCTCTAAAACGTCCAAAAACATATTTTCCTAGTAAGTCAAAAAATTGTGGTGCCTAGCCTCTAAGCACCAAAGGGTCCCCCCTGTGGTTCGGAAGACCTGGGATGTATGATAATTTTTTTCTGTTAAATATGCGTTTACATACGTTTATAATAACGTGAAACTGCTTAGAACGTGCTTGCAGACAAATACAAAGGTTAAAAAGTAGCTTAGTTGTTCTTTTATGTTTATATTTCCAGTGCCTCGAATTAGGGCCCATGGGCCCTAATTAAAGGGTGGGCCCTAATTATTTTGCTGTGGTCCAAAGTTGGCCCTAATTATAGGGTGGGCGCTAATTAAAGGGGGGCCCTAATTACAGGATTTACGGTAGCCAAAAATAAAACGCTGACCGCGACGAAGGGCGTGGACGACCATGGTCCCTTAGTGACGGTCAGTGTATTCTTCCAGTTTGCACGACGGGCCTACTTAAACAGTGCCTTAACGCCGTTAGCTGGTTCATCGCTTGTTCGTTCTGAGTGACTTCCACAGTTTCGACTCAATGCTGCGGACGGATGCCTTCACCGACGTCGTCGCATTCCTCCAATTCTTCGACCTAAGCGCTCTTGCGGACATTAATGCGATGTGCTCGTCGCTCTCAACCAAGGCATACAATCGAGTTCCGGGAAAGGGTATTCTTCCCACTAATTTGGGGTTAATTTCCCACTAATTTTTCGTTCCCACTAATTTTTTGTTCCCACTAATTTGGGGTATTTTCCCCACTAATTTGGGGTTTTCTCCCACTAATTTTTCGTACCCACTAATTTTTTCTTCCCACTAATTTGGGGTATTTTCCCCACTAATTTTGTCTTCCCACTAATTTGTGGTTAATTTCCCACTAATTTTTTCTTCCCACTAATTTGGGGTTTTCTCCCACTAAATTCTGTTCCCACTTATTTGGCGTTTTTCTCCCGCGATATGCCCCACTACCAGTCCCGGCTTTAGAAAAGTCCTGAAACTCACTAGCTAAACCGCATTAAGCTTAGGCTTAGACATAGATACGCGGCGCCGTAGGCGCCGGCAACCCTCTAGCTCAGTTCTGTTATCTACCCTGCTTAGTTCAACGATCACCCGTACGGGAGGGGGTGCGAGCGAAGCAAGCGTCAGTCAAACTTGTTGCAATCTTTTAGAGGAGCGGGTCGCTGTGTCACTTTCCCTTAATCATTGATCCGCCAGGCATTTGACCCTTAAACGAGCATTCAACGGTAGAGGACACGTATTCGGCACACACTTTTCCCCAGACTTCCACTCGACACGTTTGGTCGAACTTTTTGCTAACGAACGCCCAATGTTTGTCCGAGAACCACAGACGACGCGGGACTGTGTGCTTTTTGAACGAGCCCTGCCCGTACTTAAAAGTCTATCCGCTCAGTTGTTTTACGGGCTTTGATTGGGAAAGCTCTAGCATGTTGTTTGTCGTTCCATAAATCGCTTGTTTTACTCTTACTCAGCTCTTGTGAATAGTTTCGGACCACTTGGCGACGATCATTCAGCCATCCTAATATCTTTCCGAATTCCATGTGATTTGACTACCTGGGCGATTGTCTTTGCTTCTTGTTTCTCGCTTGTGCTTCGAGCGATTGCTTCATCGGTCGACATGTGAGTCAGCCCATTTCCGTTATGTTTCGGCGTTATAACGGAACGGGGTGGGATTTTGTAAGAGCTCCCGTTAACAGACACCGCTAATTGGGCCAGTTTAGGTTGATTGGACCGTTTCGCGAAAATTTCAAATTTCATTTACGTTCTCTCGGAATTTACCCCAAAACCTTCGGAAAGGCCAGAACAAAGTCCTAAAATAGCCTGCGACGTGCTAAAAAGCACATTCCAGGAAACTATTTCTTCGAAAATGCAAAGAAAAGTTAAAAATGCTAGAAAAATTACCGCCTGAGCCGAGCACATTAACGCACTCATTTCCGCCTAACGGTACTGGTATAAATTAACGGGGAAAGGGGTCAGCACCGAAGTACACCTTGTAATCATTCCTTTTTTTCGTGTGTGCGCTGCGAGTTCAATCAATTTACCGCAAACACTGTAGTTTTATACCGGAACTTTCAGATTCCAAACACTCAGCATGCCTCATGAGCAGAAGCACAAGAAGGCCCGCGATTCGTCGTCCAGAATATGTCGTGACTGCAACCAGGCGTGCCGCTTGGTGAATCCCGCGCTAGAACTCATGTTCAAGTCGACGGCACATCACGCAGAGAACGGTAAGAGAGGGCAGATAGAAATATTTACTAACGGGCCACAGATACCAACCCTTTACAACCGGCACTAGATCCGCAGGTCCGACCCCCTCAGGTTTGCTACTACGAAGCAACATTTTCAGGCAGCGCACACGAACACACGGACCTAGCACCGGCCGCATCGGCGTCTCTCGAGAAGCGCAAGAACCTGGCCGCACCTGAGGCACGGCCTCTCGCGAAGCGCAAGGGCGGGGCGGATGCGGTCGACGACGACGAGCCTGGCCCGTCCAAGAGAGGTCTGAAGGAACCGGTCCACCGCGAACGCATGGAGCCAAAAACGTCAGCAGTGGTAAAAAGGTGCAAGGCTCTGGGTCTTGATCCTATCAAGTCGCTACAACATTTTAGCTTGACTGCACAACTTGCGGCTCAGACTGAACGCCTGGCGGCCGCCGAAAAGCGAAACCAGGAGCAGCAAAAGCGTCTCGACGCTTCCGCAAAAAGGGAACAGGACATCCAAATGGAGCTTGGGCGGTACGTTGATAATGAGTGCTTTGTAGAACAGTTCACCAAAACGGGGAGGTCGTTAGGGGCCGACTACCCAACAAATGTCCTTGAAGCCGTAATTAAGGGGCCATTGTTCCGGGCCTTATCAAAACCGTACACCTCTAAAAGTGGCTTAACATCTCAGTTTCGGTAACACAGCTTAGACACTTGCAAAGCATTGTCGAACAAACAATCGGAAGAGCATTGAAAATTTAATCTTTTTCGGGCATTTCATTCTAAGCATCGCCATGGTAAAAGGCGGACCGCGTACCCTCTCAGGGGCTGAACTGAGTAACCTGGGTTTTCCACAGCGCTTGTTGCTAAAGAACTTGTTTAGCCTACGGAAGCGTATCGTCGAGCTCGAGGGCGCGCAGAAGAATGGGTGCAACGTTGTTGACCATACGGTACGTAATTTATCCAGGCATTTATGGTAGAGCAGATAAGCACGACACCACCCAAATAGGGAATTCGGCCTAAACGCAAAACCTGCTCTGCTCTCGTATTTTACGTTAAAACACACACAGGTAATACAAGTTACCATTTTAAGCAAGTCAATCGCCTGCTTCCGACTCTGCCTAAAGCCCACAAACAGCTTTTAGCGGCGATGTGGCAGGCAGCGCTATTCGGAACTACACTCAAAATTAGCATTTTAAACCTCTTATCCATGCAGAAAAGTAGCAAGGAGGGCAAAAGCGATCCCACACAACGGAATTTTTGAGTGGCTGCTTTCAAGAAATTTATTCCTGCTTCCAAGGGGCGGGGTGAGGGGGAGCTTATTTAGGCGGCCGAATTAGGTAGGATACGATGAGATGCCAAATGTGACCCCCCCCCCCCCCCC
>JNEY01000142.1:188256-221479 GCA_020875895.1 Aphelenchus avenae | reverse complement strand
CCCCCCCCCCCCCCCCCCGACGGCTTAGTAAACTGCTCGGGCACTATGGGAGTTTGGCTTAGACTTGACAATGTGCGAGGCGCACGAAAATCCAAGCCCGCCTGGCAAGCTGCTGTGGAGGGGCTTGGCTTAGACGCGACAAACGCATGAAACGGCCGTAGCGATATGCCGCATACGGACGGCTACCGGGCGCACTGGGAGCCAATGTCTTCTCACAAAGGGTGACGGAGAAATTCTATGAGTCTCGTGGTAGAGTCGTTGGATCGTGGAACGGAACGGGTCGTTCCGTTATCCGTGCCGTCCTGAGAACGGAACGGCACGGCAGAGGGGTCAGGACGGCCGTTTTCCGTTCCGTTCTACCACGGTACGGAGCACGAAACGGCTTGAAAATTTGATGCCGTTTTAGTGGAGAAGAGGACGGAAACCGGCCGTTTTTAATGTCGTTCCGTGCTGGCACTGCACGGAGCCCGGCACGGACGGGGGCGGGGGGGGGGGGCTAGGACGGAACGGAGGGTGGCACGGCTGGGTATGCCCAGTACGGAATTGGGATCGGGGGGTATACTCAATCACTCTATCAAATGGTACGCCAGTAAGGTGTACCCGAAGCGCTCCTCTCTTGTTTAGTCCGCGGCACATACTAGTTTTGCTCCTTTACAAGGGCTAAGACGTTTGTACTGTCCGTCAGAAGCCGTTAAAATGGATTTGCATCCATAAAATCCTACTTTTAGTAAGGGACGGAAGTCGGTCTTAGCATTAAGCAGTTCGAAGTAATGTACCGGTGCTAGCAAAATTGACGGTTTGTTTGGCATTTTATCAGCACTGGCATTCCCATGGGACGTCGGCGGGGGGGGGGGGGGGGGGTGGCTTTACTGTCCGGCTCACGGCACGAGGAGCGGTCCGGCTATCCCTAAGATTTAGAGTGTTGCGGCCAAAGTCATCGCCAAAAAGACGGACGAACCAGGAACGTCGCGCAACACCGTCGAGGTACGCAAGGCCGATACGAAAAACACCGCAACGGCTCATCTTCATGATGCTGACGAATGCCTGCGACTGAAGCTCCTGAACGTGATCGGCGAAGAAAGTCCCGGTCAGTAGCCAAACTAGCCGAAAAAGCGAGCTGTCGAGAATCTATTTTAAGACAAATCTAGACTCTCGCGTGCGCTAACTCGCACGCGCACGTAGCGACGCTAGCGCGGATTTCACAAGAACTTTTGCCGGCCATAACGCTCTTGTTTAATTGGCTGGTCTAAAATCTGACTGTGGCACGCTTGTATGCCAGCACTGCAACCTGCTGTGCATGAACATGCACCCGTCTCTCCTGGGCGTACGTGCAAGGGATGCCGTAGCCATGGACACATGCCTGCCATGCATGCTAAGATTGGAAGCATCCGAGCACGTACTTGAGTGCATGCATGAACGTCATTGCCCTATAATGCGGATCAACAGTTATTTTAAAATTCTGTCGTTGCATGCTTCTGCATCCATATCCTACTCGGTACTCACCTCCGCAGGCATTCCGCCTGCACCATGGCTTGATGCATGCACCTTCGTAGAAGTTTTGCTACCGGACTCTTCAGACAAGTCGAACCTGGACACGCGGGTTCGGACCCGGTTGCTGATGATTGATGAGTGGGTTCCTATCTGTACGCATGACTTTTCGCATGCATGCCCGAAGCATGGCTTATTGCATGCATTCCCCTAAACTCAGTTTATCCCTTGGCTGCCGGCCTATAATTTTTCTTCTTCTGCCATTGTTATTTATCCGAGAAGCCGTTTCTCACCGCGTGGTGAGCGCACCACAATTCGAAATTTTGGCGGTTTCACCAACGCTTTAATTTAGAGTGGTATCTTAAATCTCTTTAAAGCACCATAATAAGATTCGCTTACGTGAGTAAGGGAGACCCCTCCCGTTACGTGACCGACGACGTCTATCAAGTTGCGGATATGGACGACTGTTTCCACGCAGCCGGTGCAGTGCCTACCTCTAGTGAGCATAGGCCAAATGCTTTGGATGAGATACCCTTCAATGCAAGCATATCGTGCGGGACGTGCCTGCAAACGGCTGCAAGAAGCTAACCAAATGGACAAATCGCTTGGTGAGTTTATTCGGATTACAGCGTGTATCAGGGTCAGCCACATTTTCTTCAGAAGCCAGATTTACGCGAAGAGCTGATGAAGTGGACGTTCGGCTCGCCGTTCGGAATCTTCAAAGACAAGAATGTCTTAGGGGAAGGGTACGTTCAGACGAAGCTTTCGAGCAAAGTTCTATTTTCCAGAGGTCAAGGAAAGGTACACCTGGTCGAGCTAACGCGAACCTTCGCCGTGAAGCGGGCTGACGATATAACGCTCGCCAACACGCTAGCATACACGCTTCGAGAAGGGAAGTACTCATATGGCCTAGTTCACAAGGTATGCTCTGTCGCATTTAGTCGGGGCTTTCCAGAACTCGACAGTGACGCATAATTGATCTTAGTACTCTATTCAGAACCTGCTCTCCACTCTGTACCGCTACTTCGACGGCGACAGCGCGTACCTTGTCAACCCATTGATGGATGCTGGCGACGTCAGCACGATCATGGAACGTCTCAATAGATGCCTGACGAAAGCGGAGGCCGCCTACATCCTCCGTGAAGTCCTCGACGCGCTGGTCTACCTGCACCGTCGGAACGTCGCACATCGGGACATCAAGCCGCAAAATGTGCTCTCCAATCTGCTAGGCCACATCAAGCTCGCAGACCTGGGTCTATGCGGCGACATGACCAAAAAACGGTAGGGACTTGAACAACAAGGACAAGATTTGAGCACTTATACAGTCGGGTACGGCTCGTATCCGCCATAAAAAGCCGCAGTTTGGCGAAGGCATGTACGGAAGGCGGTGGGCGGAGGGGAGTCTCGTTAGGCTTAGAATATCCCTGTGACCAGGTGTTCTTTAAATTCCACTTTTTTCGACAACTTCCACTTCCGCTTTAAAATTCTTAACCACTTTCACTCCCACGTCCCTTACAGGAAGCCCAAAAATTAAAAAAAGGGTTTTGCAAGTTGGGTTTTAGAGTAATTCTTTACTTGGAGTCCACGGGGGTCTAGTCTGACACGGCGTCAACTGTAAAGTCAATTTAAGTGCAGGCTCGTTTCCGAACCGGCAGTCACATAGCTAAACGATCTCTCTTTAGCATAACGGCGCTGGTACGGCCGATTTCCTTTCACCGGCGATGGCGGAGGCTCGCGCGAACGGGATAAATAGTCGTCACGGGCACTGCGTCAAGGTGGACTGTTGGTCCGTCGGCGTCACTTGCTTCGAACTCCGCACGGAGCGATACCCACTCACGATTGACAACGCCAAAGTAAGCAGAAGTTCAAATATTGTTCCGATATTAAGGCTGTCTCAAACTGCTCGGCCCACCCCCCACCCCCTCCTCCCTCCCCCGAAATTTGTTTCCTTAGTATGTTACTGTTAATTCAATTAACTTTTTACAAAACAATTCCTAGTTTGCCTTATGCTCTGATCTTTCACACCCACCGTGCGGTTTGCTTTCGTCCCAAACCGGTATAAAAGGAACTTTTTCAGAAACTCTATGCAGCCATTCGTGAATCCGACGATTGAGCCTCGACTAAGACCTACGCGCACGATGTATCTGCTGTCGACCCATGACCTTTTCGGCGTCGTCTCGGAGAGGCTTACCGTCTTCACTTCATTTCGACATTCGTCTGCTACTCTCATCTTCGTCTTTCGGAACCATCTTGCGCGTCTTTTTCCTTCATTGATCATTAGCTCTTAGTCACCTTCCCCCTAACGTGTCTTTTTAAAAGCTATTCTTTTAAATTATATGCAGCAATAAATAATTTCTGAGACGCCGGTGCTCATATTAGGCCGAACGCAGAATGGAGCGACATGGCGACACTACACGTGCTACACGGCTACAAACCGCGCACAGTGAGGCGACAAGTCGGGCGACAAATTGTCGCACGTGTCGCACGGCGACGTCGCCATGCATCTGTAGCATGTCGCCTGCTGTCGCCGACCAATGTCGCCAGGCTACAGATGCAGTCGCCAGGCGACAAAAACGGCCTGGCGACAGGGATCAAATCAATTTGATTTTTGGGGCGACATCGCCTGGCGACAGGTGGCGTTTTGCCCCGACGGCGTCCTGTTTTCGTGTCGTCTTCGCACCTAATCGATCCTCTTCACTTCCGCGTCGTTCCCTGAGGGATTTATGACATTGCCAGGATTTTAGCGATGAATCGACGCCTCGTTGCGACCGCCCTATCCCTACTGAGCCTACTAGCGTTGCGCAGAAAGCTGAAGAAAAAGCGGGGAGTACACAACATCCGCAAGCTTCGTCGTAAACGGGGAGCGTTCTACACGCTGTGGCGGGAGCTGAAGAACGATCCAATCGAGCTCAAGAAGTACATCCGCATGTCGCTAAATGCGTTCGAAAAGCTGCTCGAGGTTCTCAAGCCGAGGTAGCCATAAATTTTACAAAAATTTTCATGGATTTTGATCATTTCTAGCCTCGTCCGAAACTCAGTTCGCGAACCCGTCTGCCCTGAGCAACGGCTTGTCGTCGCATTGCGCTACCTGGCTACTGGCAACAGCTTCACGTCGATAGCCTTCTCATTCTTCCTTGGCGAATCGACCGTGCGGGCAATTGTGCATGAGACCTGCGAAGCTATACGCGACGTTCTGGCGCCGATGTACCTACGCACACCCACGACGCAGGCTGAGTGGAAGGCAGTGGCGGACGAGTTCTATGCAAAGTGGCAAATGCCCAACTGCCTAGGTATATTTGGCCCGCCAGTATGCTCTAATAAACGGCATTGCTATGCAGGCGCCGTGGACGGAAAGCACATCATGATGCGGGTCCCGCCTAATTCCGGATCTCTCTACTTCAACTACAAAGGGCGATTCAGCACAGTGCTAATGGCAGTCGCCGACGCAGGGTACCGCATCCTCTACGCAAGTGTCGGGTCATACGGCCACGAATCCGACGGCGGCATCTTCGACCGAAGTGACCTCGGAAAGTCGATCAAGAACGACTCGAATCCGCTGGAACTGCCAGGGCTTGCGGCGCTGCCCGGCTCTCGCTTAATGTGCATACACTACTTCGTGGGCGACGACGCCTTCCCGCACCACAAACACCTCATGAAGCCGTTTAGGCAGAACGGCCTGACTAAGGAGCGTCGCATTTACAATTACAGGTAAATGCCTTTCTACAGTTTTAGCGATGCGACCAGTAAATAACTATTTTTAGGCTGAGTAGAGCTAGGCGCATGATCGAGAGCACATTCGGTCTGCTGGCTAGCAAGTGGCGCCTGCTTCTGCGCAACATCGACACCACTCCGGAGCACTGCGACGCGCTGGTCCAGGCGGTCTGCTCTCTGCACAACTACCTCGTCGACGAAGGCGAGATCTTTACCGGACCGGGCGCCGAGATTGACGAAGTTGACGCTGAACTTCCGCAGGCTACCCACCTCCGCAATGCGCATGCAAACCATGCCGGTTCCTTGGCGGACATGACCCGCCGTCATTGCTCGAGTATTTTAACGCTGAAGGTGCCGTGGAGTGGCAAAACGAGTACGCGCATATTAACATTCTAACTCAGCAGTAAATGTCGAATAAAACGCTTTAATGCTACCTCGTTCCATTGACCCTGCCGTCCGCAACGGCCGCACTATCGTGGAAAACTGTCCAATTTTTCATAAAACATTGAGCGCTCTAGACATGCGTTTCACCGACGACTTCCGCCGCCGAATTATCCTCGAAATTCGTAATTCGAAATCAAAAACTGGCCGCATCATTTGGGACCCGAGTGAGCCGAACTTCAATGCGTACGGATCGCGCTCGTACGCGTTTGCCGGCGTCGCCCACCGCCTTTCGTCGGCCGACATCGCGCTAGAGATCCGCCGCATGTGGCACAAGTGGGCGGTGTCGTTCTACAACTACAAGCTGCGCAAGGTCAAGCGCCGTCCGAAGTTCTACTACGACCTGCATTTCCTCAACGGCCTCACCATGGACCACCTCTCCTCCGCTGCTAACCGCTTCTAGACTCTGTGTTTTAACCGCCGCTTGAAATAAAGCGTGGACTTGCTTCGATTTCCGCTTGTTGTCGCCTGAAAACATGTCGCTTCCGTTTTGCGCGGCATGTCGCCACGCTACATGTCGCCTGTAGCCATGTAGCCTGGCTACACCGGCTACATTTTGTCGCCATGACTGTCGCCACATTCATGACCTCAGGCGACACGTGTCGCCTGCTGTCGCCATGCTGCAATCTGTCGCTGTCGCGACAAAAATGTCGCCCCATTCTGCGAGCACCCTTACGGTCGTATTTTTCTGGCGCTTCAGGACAAGCTTTCTGTGGCTTTAGCAACCCATCGTTGCACTGTCTGTCAATCCACGGTTGCCGTTTCAGAAAATGACGTTTCAGAGTTCCCGATTTGTTTTATGAGTCTATCATTTCAGTTTCAATCACTATTTCGGAGTACTGCTACTTGCGCTTTCGGATTTTCTACATTCAGCAAACTAGGCAAAAAAAGATCTGAAAGTACCAGACGGCTTAGGAAGCCTGCCTGGGGGGCTATGCGTATTTGGATTAGGCTTTGGAAGGACAAAGAAAAAACTAGAGAACCCCATTCAGTTTTAAAGTACTCGGGGTTAATGCGCGTTTGGCTTAGGCTTCGCACACAAAAGCATGACAATCCCAATCGACATGCAGTATAAAACCGGAACTCTAAAATGGCAAGCCTATAATAAATGGCAGACTCCGAAACGGTCAGGCAAAGGAATGACTTGGTGCCAACGCTGTTTTGCACCACTAGCGAATGGAACGTGTTTAGCGTGCACGTAGGACCTTACTACAAATTCGACACGATATGTGCATGTCATATTATTTTCCGTCGGACCGCTTAGCACATGCGTAGGCCGCAGCGTGTTGTTTTACCATCTCCCCGAACGGCTGCCTTTTTTGATGGTGAACGCCCCACCACCTCGGCTGTCGAGGCGGCGCGCTGAAGGCACGCAGGCACTACTAAACCAAGAGGGTGTGTTCAAACCCAGAATGCCATAACATGGGGGGTTCGCATCCTTGACACGTCTCCATAATCGGGATATTAGGGGCGGGGAGGGGGGGCTCTTCATTAAATTTTAACTTTTTGAGTGCAAATTCAGTGCAAACACTGTTTTCCCGAAAAATTAACACTCACCCCCTCCATTAATTTTTAAAATTGCCCCATGCGAAATGCCCCTCCCTCCTCGGCTAGTAGTATCAGCGCGCCTGTCGCCGCAAGCAGTGATTTTGCGGCTAAGTCAGTAAAACTTCAGTGGAACTTCCTGAAATGGCTTGTAGTCGCCGCGTTCGGCGACTGCTACAATTGTTAAAGATATGTGCGACATTAGCAGACCGTAGGAAAGCAGGAAAATTCTGGGAACTGGAACCTGAAAGGTGTTAGATACAGCCTTGCTGAGCCGGCTAATTTTATTAGTCAATCTGATTATGACGGTTCGTGGGTACGTTTTCAAAGAACGTGCTCAAAAGGTGGAAACGAGCATGCTGCAAAGTTGGACAGACAATCAAAAGACTCCGGCAATGAGTGATTTCAGCGAACGGCGGTCGGCGCGTTTGATGAATGCGTGCTCCAAAAGGTCTGCGACAGTCGGACGCGCTGCTGGATCGGATTGTAGGCACTTCTCGACGAAGTCTTCAAAAGCGGGAGACGCTGGCGGCCTTTCGCAGGCGGCGAGCATTTCGCGCATCCACTTGACGACGCCGATGGAACGCTCCTCGTCATATTCCTGAAAAATATTTTTTTTGCCTCCTCGCTCGTGCTAGGCAACTAGTTGACCGTTTACTTTCGAGACATTACGGAAGCGGTGGGAGCTTCATGTACATTGCGCTTTCCATCAGCACCCTGCCTGTCGCTTCCCTTGAAACAGGGACTACGTGCCTCTCGCCTGCGCTAAGGCGCGAGAGGCTATGAATTGTGCAAGTCGCACATTTGTGCATGCGATAGCAAGAGCGTGCACCAAGAGCATGCGATTCATGAGCATCCGCAGAATGATCATGCGAGACGGAGCATGCGCAGCAGTAACAGGTTAGTCAGGAGTATGGGAAGCAGGACCATACGAAGCAGGAGCATGCGAGTAAGGATTGTGTGAAGCAGGACTTTGAGAGGCAAGGATCATGGAAGCAGGAGCATGCCAAATAGAAGCATGCGAAACGGAAGCATGCAAAGAAGGAGCACGCGAAGCAGGAGCTCTAACTCGCAGTTTCATAAAAGTGAGGGGCTATTTAGCCGGATGAAAATATCTAGGGAACATCTATGGTTTTAAGTTATTCGAGAAGCCCTCTGCAGTGGTGCTACGACATTTTATGTACACTAACCTTTTGGCACATCACACCAGCGCTTTAGTTTATAGTGATGAAGAAACTGTCTGGGTGGTGCTAAAGGGGTTGCGTGCTAAGTGCTCACTTATGCTCACGGTTGGGGAGCGGGTGGGGTCCGGAGGTGGGTAACACACTTTCGCCCTGGTGGGAAGTTTGAAGACTTACTTTCCAAAAAAAAACCGGAAGTTTATTAGGACGACCTGCAGCGTACATAAATCTACCATCCTCCTGATAGATATCCTCCTCCTACAGATTTATATGCAAAAATACCCTGTGCCAAAATAGTAGAACCCCTTCCGGATTCTCCCAACCCTGGAATGACACGGCCAAGACGTGAAAGTTTTGAATAAACTGGTGTCTACCCCACTCCCATACAACCTCTGTGTCGTATCAACCCGCAGACTATAAAATAAGGACGTAAAGCGCAGCCCTTGTTAGTCTCTGCGGCTCATGCGCTAAGCGATGGAAATCCGCAAAACACCCGGTTCCGCCTGGAGCCGCGCCTGGTTACGATCAAGCGTGCTACGATACTACTCGAAATTAGCTTACCGTTGGGGCGTCTTGCATTAACAGGCACTCAGCGGCGATGACCCCTAGTGGGTACACGTCGATAGCCTTCGTTTGCTTCTTCCCGCCCCACGCTTCTGGCGGGCGGTACCCTTCGGTTCCAACGCCGCCCGTGCCCCTAAAAAGGTACGATTTGCGACTTCTTGAGCTCCGCTTAACAGATCTCAGTGCAGCTTACCGTGGCGGGCCGAGCATGGCGCTTTCTCCGAAGTCGACGACCATGCACACGCCATCCGTGCCGAGGAGCAGGTTTTCGGTCTTCACGTCGCGGTGAAGGAGGCCCTGACTGAACATGGGCTTTAAAAACAGCTATAGGGCAACCGAATAAAACTGACCCGTGAACGTGTCCCAGGCCTTCCAGCGTGTCCTTCAAGATGCTTGCGACGTGCTTCTCTTTGAAGGTCTTCTCATTCTCTTGCAGCGTAAAAAGGGCCTTCAGAAGGTCGCCGGGGCGGACGAGCTTAGCGACGGTGTACACGACGCCGCCTTGGTAGTAGACTTTTTCCACTCCGGCTATGTTCTAGAAGGACGTGTAAAAGCGAACATGCCTCAACCTTTGGGGCGTTTTACGGGACTGAGCACTCAAGAAATGAGCGCGGGCAAAATTGTTAAAGGCAAGGGAAAAGCACTTGTGAACGGCAAACCTTGAATGATCATTCGCTTGTGCAGTGTACGAGTTCTGATGTTTTATTTGCTTTGTCGATGTTATTTTATTTGTTTATAGATGTTTTATTTTACTTGATTTTGTTCCTTAAATACCTCATGTCCGCAACGCTCCTTCGCGATCCGCGCCTCCGTAAGCGCCTGGCATGTCGCCTCTCGCGTCTCGGCAGGCGTCTCCCGCTTGACGACGATTTTCTTTACGGCATATTCTTTGCCCACGTTCGGCGGCTTGAGAGCTCTCGCTTTGATTACGCGGGACAAGCTAAAAGTTATAAGATGGGCTTGTTACATCCTGCCAAAAATTGCCACTTACCCTTCGCCTATGACCTTATCTGACAGCTCGTAATCATCTTCGATGCGCCGCTTCTCTGCAACTTGGCGGATACGTCCCTTGAACGCCTAAGGGAAGACGTTCACGAAGTCCGTTCTGGGACTATACGGCAAAAGTACGGATTGGTTCGGTACCCCAACAGAGGCCTTAGGAGGGCAGACGTAGTGGCGCCTATAGAGATCCAAAGGACGGCGGGCGAGGGGGGGGGGGTTAGACAAGTCGCGATATACAGGCAGAATTTGAGTTTGCAATGATTCCGAACCAATTCGAGTGTCCTATTCGCATACCGGGCCGTTAATTACCGTATGTCTTCTAATAACATGGAAAGGGGAAGAGGGTATTTTTTCGGATGGGCCGTTGAACGGGAGTTTACTGGGAGTAAATTTTATTAGAGGGGATATTAGAAGAAATACGCAACATGCGAAATAAATTCCTTGTTGTTTTATGACGCCCACTGCTCCAGAAACTCCATATTCAAGGAAGGGATCCAAAAATTCAGAGGAGTTCTTAGAAGACCTAAGTTTAGTACCGTTGCTTACCATAGGGAGGCTCTTGCAGCTCTTCTTGTGGCTTAGAAACGACGCTCTCGTATTGAAGCTAGCACTGCATTTTGCGCATGCATAGAGGTAGCGTCCATTGTGCACCTCGCTTTCGTGTTTTTTAAGGACGCGGTGAGCAGAGAAACACTTGTTGCAAATCGGACATTTTAGGAGCCGTTCTTCTCCGTGCTCTTTGACTCGATGATCTTCGAGCTCGACGTACGTCTCTGTGTCGAATTCGCAGTTCGGTGCGTCGCACTTAAAATAGTTTCCGCACGTCACCTCGTGGTCGCGTAGATTCCATCTCAGTGGAAATCGACTTCCGCACTGCTTACATTCGTAGGGGTTCTCTCCTGTGTGAATACATCGACGGTGAATTCGGAGAGGGCCTTTCTGGGCAAATTGAATACCGCAATCTTCACATCGGAATGGTTTTTCGCCGGAATGCGTGCGTTGGTGTTTCGTGAGAGAATCTTTCCTACCGAAACTACGGCCGCATTCGTTACAAACGTAGGGCTTCTCTTTGGTATGGACGCGTCGGTGACGTATGAGCGTAAGCTCAAGGGGAAATCGCTCGTCGCACACTTCACAGCGAAATGGCCTTTCGCCGGTATGAATGTGTTCGTGGCGTTGCAGATCGATTTTTCCGCCGAATCGTTTGCCACAATTCTTGCAGGGGTAGGGCTTCTCGCCGGAATGGGTCCTCTTATGTCTCTCGAAATGCCCTTTCTGCGAGAAGCCTTTTCCACAGTCCTCGCACTTGTGGGGCTTTTCTCCGCTGTGCTTTAGTCGATGGCGTTCGAGACTGCTTTTATGCTTAAAGCCCTTTTCGCACACGTCGCAAGTGAATTCGGCGGCGCCATTATGAGTCTGCTGGTGACTCTTCAAGGACTTCAGTGAAGTGAATCGGGCGCCACACTCTTCGCACTGAAATGGCTTTTCACCGGAATGAGCTCGAAGATGTACAAGTAGCACGGAAGGACGTCCAAACGTTTTTCCGCATTCGTTGCACTTGTGGCTCTTAATAGCGGGCGCCATAGCGAACCTGAAAAGCGATGGAGAAATTGACGCATTCCACTACATTATTTTAAGGCAGTTGAAAAAGAAGCGAGGTGAACTTAGCGAAGGCATTGATATATGTAGGAGTGCACGACTGTGGGAGTCCCCGTTGATCAAGCCCGCTAGAAGCATAGTCCAGAAAGTGAGCCAATGTGTGGAGTCGGCCCAAAACACAGGACATAAAAGGAACACTTTCTGGGCTCTCTAATCTGGAGTCGTCTTTCGAGCGCTCACTGAAAGCGTTTCGTCTGTATAGTGTCGTTTCTGAAGCGAATCTGAATTGATTTAGGATTCAAACGATAACGTTGACCTGTTTTTTAAGTGCCCAACGTGACTCTAAACCGAAAATATAACCTCGTACTTGCTCCTTCACTCACTTGATATCGCTCACTCACTCACTTACGCTATCGGTCACTTGCTCCTTCGCATTTTGCTGCATTCTACGAGTTGCGTCTCAAATGTGTATAAGCTCTTTTTTTAAGCACTGAACTGCATGGGAGAAGCAAGCGAGTGCGAAGCCAACGAAACTCCGAATTTTACCCAACCCCTGCTGCCATGCAATAGCGAGCGCTATGCATGCATACGAATAGCTGGTAAGAAGGAGATATCTTGTTGAATAAACCCCACGGGTTTTTAGAGCATGGAGATTCCGAAAATGACGTCCATTCTTCAAAGCAGGGGGGGGCTCTTTAGGGTTGGTTGGTGGTGAGTGTCTCATTACATGAGACATAGCTAAAGCTATGCAAGCACGCACATAGCGGGTAAGAAGGAGATATGTTGCCAGTCGGTCCCAACCGATTGGCAAAAAGGATTTCGTCCATGGAGATTCTGAAAATAACGTCCTTTTTAGGACGCGGCCGCTAGCCCAGCCGCTAGTACCTGTGAAAGTAGCACTCTTTCGAGGAAACTTCACGTGTAAAGCATTCAGTCCTTGGATTAGCGCTCATCAACTGGATATTTTTCACTTGTCTGATTGCTGTGTACGCCAATAAAACATTTCATTGTGGGACAAAAATGGTCTCCCGGTGACGTGTCTTCCAACCCTACCTTCGCAGGATATTTCACTGCAAAAATCCCGCCTACTCCCTCTATTAGTAGTAATCTCAAACCTTTCTCCCGAGGGATAGCTCTTAGTAAGCAGGAGGGCGGTCATGCAGGAGAGGGGTAGTAACAGCTCCTAAGTGCCTAATCCACTACCCGCAACATCGTTTATTATCATTCGCAAGGTGAGAAATTATCTACGAAAAGTCCGATGTGCCCAACGCAGATGTCGATTGCCGAGCTGCGTCCTAGCGTCGGCCAAACCTAAAAACATGCATTTGCGAGAGTTGCACCGGCTAATGGGCTAGTGACTTTCGCATTGATCGCACTTACCGCATGTAAGGAGCGCTTTTACTTCGCTGGTATTGCTCGAACAGAGCCTTCTCGTCAACTATGAGGTCCGCGCCCTCCGAACGTTTGGCTAAAACAGCGTAGGATAGAAAGCGTTAACGTGGAGAAGTGCGTCAAAATTGAGTGCGATGCGTACCTTGTCGTGGCATCAGTTCTGTGCCGTACAAGTCTGCATAGCTTCCGTCTCGCTTAAGCGCTTGCCCGACTTTGTACATGTTGAGCAATTCGTCGAGGCCGATCTGCCTTACCAGCTGAGCGTCATCTTCCGAATGTGCCATGGCGACGGCAATTATAGCGGCGACGCATAGGGCGAAAATGGAGTGCCTCGACATTGTTTTGCTAAATGACATCATTTGGGTTCGTCTGACTTCATCACAATTTTACAGGTCGTAGCATGCGGGAATAAAAGGAGGACTTGACAAAGGACAGGCAAACGACATTTTCAAGCCGTTACTAGGCAGATTACATCTAGAATAAACCATGGCACTTCCTTAAACTCGAGGCTCTGGGATTGATAAAGCGCTAAGTTTCTAGTTATTCCAAATGTACCGTTTCAGCGGAGATACTAAGGACTAATTCGTCTAGGTCTTTCAAAAAATGCGATTTACATCGCGCTTTCGAACCGTGCAAATGGCAGGAAAAGGCTTCATAAAAGCGGGATATATACTAAACGTATTTCAGCGACTCTATGGCGACCCAGCAACATGGCCAAGAATATCGAAAGATTTCATGGCTCTAGGAGAGCAAATACGGTAGTTTTGTCGAAGTCTTCTACGCAAAAATATGAATTCAAGAAGAACAATAACACTCTAGAATTGCGCAAACGATGCTTCTCCGTTTTCTACGGTTCAAACTAAACTCGAGACATACTGGCAGGTTTCGCTTAAACAGATGCTAAAGAACTCTGTCCGGGGGCCCATGAATGCGTCACTGCAAACCTCGACCAACGCCCTTCATCAGTCTTTGCCCAGGGGATTCCGGGGAAACGTCACGAGCAGGAGACATAGTTTTATTGCAAAATGATGCGCCAATGTAGACAACGGCGACCCCAAAATGCCCTCATTTGGGGCTAAAGTACGAACGGCGCCGTCAAAAACACGTGAACGTCGTGGGCTCCCGGGCTTTGGGCTTTCACCAATCACGCCCCAAATACGCGCACTTTACAGTGAATCCCGCACTTTTCGTCGCGCCGGAAACGACCCGAATGTCTGTGCTCGCTGGGCGTAACTAACCCGCTTTATTAGAAACCGGCGGGAGACGAGCTTTGTTTACGCTGAGCCGACGTAAATTCATTTCGCTTCGATGATGCGACAAGCACCTGTCACCTCCTACGTTTTTCACGTGAAAAAGCCCGATTTCCAGGGTCTGGTCACTGACCAAGGACGGAATGCAGGTGGTAAGTGTCGGCTGGCAACTTCGAGACGCGCGGAGGTACGCTAATGAAGTCAACTGAGCAAAACACAGACAGAGTTGACGTATGCTTGAGCAGCGCATTCCGTTTCGATGTCCAAAGAACATGAAACGAAGTCAGCGGAGTCAAGGTTAGTATGGAAATTGGACACTGAACCTTACCCGTTTCGAGCAAGCGGACCAGTAAACTCATTCGGGTTTTTAAACATACGCGAAGCATTTTAATATGACGACCGACATCAGTAAATATTTTTTGCCGACAGGAGTCCATACTGGCCAAGTCGCCTTATATTTTTGCATAAACCAGTTAAATATGGAACAATCAGTGGCTTCGCCGAACCACACGGCGCGAGTCCAATACGGATGTGTCCTACTGAAGGTTGTTATCGTACCCGCTATGTTCAGAATATATGTAGTGTTGGAGTGGTAAGCACAAAGTCTGCACTCCATGCTGAGCTTTTAATTTTGGCATCCAAGCGAAATATCTGCTCAAGACAAGCAAGAAAAAAGCCTTGTAAACAGCATCTTCAATGACTTCTCAGAAAGTATTACGAGTTATCGCGTCCAAAATTAGATGCGAGTTCTGAGAATCCAACTTGCGAATATCATCAAAAATTCGAAGTTTCGAAGGCAAAAATATTCTTATTCCTAGCACCGTACTTTCGCCGCAGCTTTTGAGTCACTCATCTACAGCAAAATTCGTTTTATCATAGGCATCACCGCATAAAAATAATGCAAAAAAAAACGAACAGAAAGTATTACGAAAAAGAACTTGACGATTCTCTTCTTCACTGCCACAGTCTTTGCCAGAGCGACGTTTGTTCGGTGTTGCAGCAGCACTGGTTGTAAGCGTAGTGGTCGATCATGATCTCGGTGCAGTTGCTTAGGATGTGCTCCGCGCCCATCAGGGCACATTGCAGTCTGAAAAAAAGCAATGGAGTTTGCGAAATGTAACCCGAAGCCAATGTATGAATTTTGCTTTTATCCGAGAACGTTATGATCAAAGGAAATTTCCGACGCTAAGCGGCGAGTTCGTAGAATTCGAGTTGTCATCGCATGTCCCACGGCTAGGTCCGATAGAAAGTGAAGATCGGCAACCGGCACGCGTACCTTATTAGCCCACCTCGTACCGTAGTGCGTAACGAGTCGACACCCCGTACTGTACGGTACGGCAGTACGTTTCGAGGTACGGTACGGTACTAGTACGTGCCGTACGCCCAAGCACTACATAGTGCTAAATATAGAGAACTCCGGCGCAGTGCCGTTCTCTTTACGCACCCTTACCGTAAGCCGTACTCTCCTGACCGATACGCGTACCGTACTCCGTAGCGTACTTACGCAACACCATACCGTATGGACACCTAGTGCCATACAGTGCGGTACGTTACGAGAGTACGGGCCGTACTAGTGCTAAATCAAGAAAACCGGAGCCGTTCCGTTCTCTATGCCCATCCTTACCGTCAGCCGTACTCTCCTGTCCCACTTGTACCGTACTCCATATCGTGCAGTACGGTTCGGTACGACAATACTGACCATAAAACGGTATGATACTAGAACGCGTCGTTATAATGCTTAATATCAAGAAACCGGAGCCGTGCCCTACTCCCAAATAGCCGAACCCCTCGTACCGTTAGCCGTACTTTCCTAATCCACCAGAGTATCGGCACTCCGTACCGACAGTACGGTAAGGCCGTACCACATGTACGGTTGCCGACCTTTAATACAAAGCGTGTGCTTACCTGCAGTCTTCGTCGCAAGTTCCAGTGCCGTTATTTGGCGCCGGTGCCGTAATCGTGTGCTCGCATTCGGAATACTTGATAGCTGCACTGAGTGCTACAAACGTAGACAAGACATAGAGGATATTGTACGCGACGAACTTCATGTTGACGTGATAGGCAGCCGAAACGAATAATCAACTAAAAGTACATTGGAATCTACTGTCTAGTTCAGTGACAAAAAAGGCTCATTCCGGCATGCTACGCCACCAAAAAAGTAACTTTAAGGCAAAGAGACGGCCACGTTTAGCCACCACTCTGTTTTCGTGCTTTTTGGGGTCTCGTATCGCAACCAAGCAGACAGGATGTTGCCAGGATATGCCGGTTAGCAACGCCGCCGAACACAAAAGGTCACTAGGGCCGCGTTTCGAAAAGAAGCTAAACATCGGAGTTACAGAGAGAGAACGGCACGAGGCATTTTTGCTGAGAACAAGGTCGAGCATCGTGTCAACCCCAATGCTTGTTGTTTGCAGGCAAATGCTCAATGGGAATGTTTGCGCCGAAGTAAAGGAAGTATGCGCGTGGTAAAAAATCGGTTTAAAACCGTATAAGGTTTTCGTAAAGGTGTTGGCCGCAAGATTGCAAGTTTTATTCGACGCAAGATGCCCACATTTTCTTTGACTTTGCTCAAGAAGGCAGCTTAGGGACAAGTCCGATGTCGCACGTCTTAGAACATCTTGCTGAGGCCAGACAACCAAGAATGCGCTCCGCAAAGGATCAGGATTCGAGCAAGCAATAAAATCCGATAAGTTGGTGCACCAAACGTCATCTGGCACTTCTGGCAACGGGTCTTTTAGAACAGTGGTGTACCTGAACGGCTTCAGGTTTATTCTAGGTTTTGAAAAGGATATCACCTGAATTCGGCATTCGTTCAAATTCGGACTCGTGTGGCTTTTTCTGAGTTCAGACATTCTGAAGCAAAAACCTATTAAAATCCTGATTAGGACTTAGGTACTGGACATGAATTCAGGGACACCCCGCCCATCGTGCAACCTGTAGGATACAGCGAATTCCTCGGTTTGCAAGACCTAAGCACTTTCGCCTCCCCCGCTGCAAGCGAAAGCGGGCCATAGCCTATACTCGATTGCTCCTACCGGACTAATAGCGTAAAGCGTTGAAACACAGATTTCGTGCGTGAACCATAACGTACGTCTGACAGTCATCAAGCAGTTTTCGCAAGGATCCTCGGCCGTTCGCCGAGGTTTCAACGCTTTTTTTGTGTTTGACTTTTCGCCAGGCCGTACTGGCTTTGACAAAAATTCTTTGCGCTAAAGAGAGGCTGCAGGCCCTTCCAATTACTCCGTAACGCTTTGTGTTCTAGAATAAAGGAAGTTGACTTTGGAACTTGGTCGACTTTAAGACCGTTATCCTGCTGCGTCATTGTTGCTTGCTGACCATCACATTCTTGCATTTTCTCTTTATTCTCGGCCAGTAAAAGTCGCAGGTCAGGGTCATTTCCATGTACGTCTTTGAAAGCGTAGTAGTTGATACAACTAAATTAAGAGTCTCGTCTCTAGTGGATGCATTCTTAGGCAGCCCTCCAGCGGCGCTTCTGACCGAGCAGGTGACGGAAGCGACGCTTGTCGACGTGCTTGTCTTCCTCCGAGCGGGGAGAGGCCTCTTCGTCCCGTTTGCCGAACCTAATGAGCGGCTCACTGAACGTACTCACTGCGCAAAGCAGCCGTAAACTGGACTTACTTCATGTACGCCGCTTTGTAGCCTTGCATGTACGCGTTGTCGTAGCTGGACAAGGGGTCACTGCGTCCAGAACGCGCCGCGTGAATGGGGAACATTCGCTTCTCGGCGCCTAAATGAAGTGGAAACTCTACTGACAACAGTGCCCTTAGGCAGGATTCCAGGAGCACGGGCCTTAATGCGGTACGGTACGGTATTGGCATGCTCTTTTCGCTCATACTAAAGCGCGGAATGGTCTGTACTAGTGCTAAATATCGAGATGACCGGAGCCGTGCCGCACTCCGTACTGGAGGGTCCCACTCGTACCTTAATGGGTACTCGTACCTGTTGTTAGGCTGTACGGCACATTACACATTGTAAGGCATATGTGTACGGTACACATTCAGCGTACTAGCGCCCTGGAACCTGCACAGTTTGCTGACCTTTACTCGATGCCGCAGCTCTCGACCCTATCTTCTTCTCTCGCATGGACAATACGTTCAGTTTTGTGCTGACAAGCAATGACGAATAAAGACAGGTGGGGCGGGGGAGATTCTCATAAGCATAGCTTGCGGCAAATTCCTTATTGGGTAGTTTCATACCTTTGCTTGTCCGAATCTTGGCCAAACATGCGTCTTGCTGGACTTTTTTCGCGAATTTTTCTGTAAATTTATCAGCCGCAGAAAATTCAACCGAGATTTTTGGCCAAAAGTTTACGATTTTCAGTAAAATTTTGCCGAGCGGCGTCTGCGCCGCGGCATCAACTGATCGATTTTAGCGGGATTTTTTTCTGAGACCGGGACCTAACCGCCGGGCACCAGGTCCTAGACCCGTCCGTGCATGGTAGCGATACTTCAGTTTAGGAACAACACGCACTAGCCTATAGTTATGAAAGACTCTGCCATGAATAAACAAATAAATGCTCCGAATTGGAGAGACGTTTCCGGTGCACATTGTTCATCTAAGACCCCGTTAGAACTGCTTCAACTTTGGAGCTTACGTGGCGCCCCACACGGGCACTGACAGTACGTCTCGTAGTCCGCCGTGGCCTCGTCGGGGTCCGGAAACTGTCCGAAGCTCACCGCAACAAGCCCGATTTGAATCACAAAAAGACTCCACAGAGCGCTCGCCATCTTCGAGTGTCGAGTGCTGACGGGCGCTGGAAGGGCGAAGGAGGAAAGCCGTCGGGACGAAAATGCGCCGCTCTTTATGGTTCGAATGAGAACTCATTAATGTCGCCGCGCGTCGAACGGCACACGAGGATTAGTCATTGCCCGTTCCAGGCGCATTCGGCTGCACCGCCGAAAAACAATACCCGTGAGAACGGATTAAAGAGCTGTTTTCCTGCGGAATTTCGGGCTTTCCGTGAAATGGGACGAAGCCAGACAGCTTTCAAAAATCCGGAACTTTTTTGTGACAGACGTACACATCGAAGGTGTCTGAGAATTCGAAATCCTCCTTAAAAATTCCGACTGTTTTCCATTCCAGAATTCAGGGAAAATTCGTCGAGTTCAGAATTCAGAAAAAAGTAGTATTGAAAGCATTTCGACCTTTAGCACCTAGGCGTAAACCGCTAGGAGATAAAACTGTCCCCGCTAGGCGTCGCCAACGCAAATTTCAATACCCTCAAATTTCCATTGTTGTCCGCTACGAACGGACGGCTTACTAGGCAGTCAGACACAGCGCCTGGCCGCGATCCGTCCGACCTTTCAGTTCATAAACCCTTCTTTTGAATTCCGAGGCTTTCCATGTCAGAACCTGAACAAACAGGGACTGAAGCAAGGACACCCGTAGTAAACACACGGTACTGGCTATGTGTTTCGTTCGAGAAGAGACTTCGTAGGCTTCGGATAATTTTACCACACCTTTACCACACCGCTTTAAATTCCTAGATTTTCGGAAATACGTCCGCATTTCCTGAAATAGCACCTCCCCAAAAAAAGAGGGCCAGGGCTAGCTGATAGGTATTCGAAAAAATCTCTGATTATTTCGGATCCAAGGGATGAAAGCGTAAGGATCACGGTTTGTGCCGTTTCTCTAGGCAAATTAGGACTGGAAGAAAGCTGTGCTTTGATACAACCCTGTGAGGGGGGCGCACATCCGGGCCCCGGCCCGGACCCGGGCCCCCTCGGCCCCCGACGAGCCGCTGACTTCGGGCCCCGGCCCGGCCCCGGCCCCGCGGGCCCCCAGTGGACAAGCAAGCAAACCAAGCAAGCAAGCCCTGCGGCAGTGCTGGGTTCGGAGCGGAAGCAGCTTGCGCAACAGGGCTTGAAGCACCGGAAATATCAAGCAAGTACGAACCGATAAAAGCCATGGATAATTTTCTACACGTCGAGTTTACTGACAGCGTTCCCAAAGCGGGTTAGGTAACGTTCGTGAAACGTCAATTCTCAGAATAAATTCGCTAGCTCTTTTTATTCCACTCAGCAAAGTAAGCTCGAACAAAGTGGTTAAAAAGGTCGCATTATGTCGAGGGAGTACCACAGATATGCCGAGCAGTTACGTGTAGAAGAGCCTGAAAAGGCAGGTCACGCAAGTCTAAACATCCTAAAATGCCACTCCTTAGTAAGTAGGAAATCTTGTTAGGACTGGCATATACTCTGCAGGGAATCCGGTTTACCTCATTAGCGGAATGCGAGACCGAGCGGGTAGCATGTGCATGACGACTCGCTTGTCGACGACGTCATCCAGGTCTTCAATGACTGCTGGCGGAACTTCTAAGGGTTCGTCAACCCGACGAAGTCCTTCTTCGAAGCGAGGAGCGAAGACAAAGTTGTCAGACGGGAGCGGACTGCGGAATCTAAAGTAAACGCATTTAGACCTATTTTATTTTGACATATCTGTGCATATAGTAAACGAAAACGGAATGTTATGAGCTTCATACGGTTTTTGCTTGAGCAAAGCAACGTCGGTCGAGTACCGCGGAAGTTTAAGCCAGTTAATTCGAAAAAAGAAAGGCGAATTCGTGGCAAAAAGTCCCCTTAGGACGGCACATCGGACTGAACAAAAGAGTTCAAACATGAGTTTTCACGGACATAACCGCTCACGGTATTTTCAGGGTTTTGGTGTGATTCGTGTGCTTACCGCATGTTTGACGTGACCCTCTTTCCGATCCGAAGCGGTGACGCAGCTCGCTTGCCCCAGCGAGGCGCTAGATAGAGGATGTCGTTGGGAATGTCCGCGTGCGGCACCTCCATTTCCATCGAACGTTTGCCTAGCCTGAAACGCCTGTTTTCCTGACTCAAAGAGATAACCGACATTCCCGCTATTCTGGGTGCTTAGTCAGTGCAAGCAATGCCTTCATGCTCGAGCGTACAAGTCGCTACTGCAGTAACGCATACGTGAATCGCATAATTACCCGTACTCTACCCTAGAGACCGCTCTCAACCTAAAGATTGAGGACGAAGGTTTGATGAGGCAATTTTATTCCGCGATGTTGCTTAGGGGTTGATGATGTTGCACCCAAAAACCTCAAGTTCAGAAATATCAGATTCAACCAAGGGTATCGCAAAGAACTCTAAAATCTCCGCAATAAATTGATGAAGTGAAGTTATGTTGGGGCATAACGCTGGGTTGTTATGCGGCCTAAAACGTCAAGTATAACGCATTTTGGTCGTCGAGTCTAGGACGCACGTCTAAATAAAGCGACTCACGCAGGGATCTTATCGTACAACCCTAGCCGCTGAATTCCGAAAAGAACTGAACCAGTTGTCGACACCTTTTACTTACTTAGCGTACGGACGACTTTGCTCGTCGAAGCCGTAGTAGCCACCGTCGTCCATTAGCGAGTCGAAGGGGTCATTCCAGGACACCAAGGAGCGCCGGAAGCGTCGCAGGAACCACTGATAGGGCTGAGCCTTGTGCGCCGTGGTCAATGGGTCGGGTTCAGCTGGCTCTTCTTCGACGACCTCGACGATGGGATCTTGTTCGGCTTGGCGGACGACGAGATTCTTCGGAGTTTCCGGTCCAGCGTCTTCTTCTTCGACGACGGGTAGTGAACGGTTGCGACCGGCCACGAACGGCATCACGACGACGACCGAAGCGACGAGCACGACGACGAGTACCACCGTGCGCGACATCGCTTAAGACGCTAAAGCAGTTGTGCTCGACAAGCGGTGACTTATTGTGAATGCTTGTTTACGAGAGAAAAATTGATGCAAAAAAAAAGAAAGCGCCATAAGACGGTAAGAAAAATGTCGCCCATTTCGAAACGACCAAAAAATATGCGAATTCCGTCTAAACATAACCACCTGATACCACCTGAGCTCGTCCCCATGGCACTTGATGCAAATATTTGGCCTTCCAAAAGCATGTTTTTTTCGCCGTTTTAGGGCATATGAATCATTTTTTATGGACTTCAAGGTAGTCAGAATTCTTTCTACATATCGCACGAAAATTTAGAAAAGTGCCAAACCTAGAAGTCTACAGGTTTCTGCAACGAGACAAGATAGTGGGGACAAAACAATGCTTGAGTAGGCTTGATCTTGGTCGTTGTGTGTCAAAGTATTTTCGCATGTTTTGGCTATATGCGCATGAACAAAGCAGGAAAACGTCACCCGATGTCTACGCCGTTCCGCGGACATTGGTGTGTTGACCTCCGCGATTTGGCCAGTTTCACTGTCGTGCTAACGACACGGCGCGTTAACCTACGGCCCTTCTCCATGGAACCATGGCTAGGGCTAGAGGGAGCAGGCTAGAGTTAGCGGCTACACCCCCGTGCCGAAGCCTGTTCAGTCCTGGACCCTCCCGCGCCGGGCTCCGTGCCGCGTTTTCCGTTCCGTTCGCCACGAAAACGGCACGGAACGGCATGAATATTCTAGTCGTTCCCTCAGGACGGAACGGATCACGGAACAGCCCATGCCTTTTCACGACCCGCTAACTCTCATAAAGGCCTATTCGATAGTCGCTTGCCTAACGTACTAACGGCTGGAAGCTGCGTAGAATCCCATACAAGCGAACTCGCCGAAAAGACGACATGGGTATCCCAAGTACAGGCACGCGAAGACATTTTCTTCGAAAACCGTCTGCTGGCGTGGACCGGCAGCATCTCTTGGGACGACAAGTGGATTCGCGTGAAATGTAAACAGCATGTACTAATCCCGATCAGACTTCACGAGGGTGATCTCCACTGCATGGATCCTTAGGGAATTGGGACGCAGAGTAATTAGTCATCTGGCTTTGTCGAATGTGTGAAGCATCCGAGGCTTGCTTCAGTGAAACAAAAATCCATCGAAAGCCAGGATGAGTCCCGGCTAGCAGGATTAAAAAGACAGAATGAGAAACATAAAACAGATAAGACAGTGTGGCATCTGTAAAGGCAGCTTTGCGAAAAACATCTTCAAAACTAAGGTTTCTAAGCGTCAAGAAGAATAGTAGGAATCGGCAGCCGGACCGTATTCGGCCCCACTACCTCAGCCAGGTCATTCTGTGACAATATGACTGTTCGGTCCGGACGCCTTGTTGGAGATTGGCAGCCAGAGCAGAGCGACGGGCAGTTGATTCTTACTAATAGCCATATCGGAGTCATTCTTTAGCAGTAAACGGAAGCCATCCGTATCGGAACCGAAAAATTTTCGATGTCGTACTCGCGATGAGTTCACTTTGGTCATTTTTCATTAGTAATCTCTTGTCTACTAAACCCCGCATTGCACAGAACGAAATCAAGACTTTAAATGCTCACACATCCAGTAAGCACAGCTCCAACTATCGAGTGCAGCATCCCAGTAATATTCGAGATCGCAGTGAACTTCGAACTGTCGTCCAAACGAAGGATTTCCGGAACGCTTTTCGGGCATTTAAGACAAGACCAAGCATCAAAAAAGCGTAGCGTATGACGTTAGAGTGAGAAACCGTACTTCGTAGCACTGCTTGCTCAAGGTGCAAAAATAGCTCAACAACCACGAGAAGTGTCGTTTTAAACGTTTGTAGTTTTATTTCGGGCAAGCTTGCATGTTTTCTCCTCCGTGCCACCTACGTACGCCGCTAAGAGTCACGTTAGGCCAAGTGATCAGCCAGGTCTTTTACGCTGAGCCGGTGTATTCGCCTTGGTCTTCTACGAATGAACGCTACTCAAAAGTCCAATGGCACCAGAAGAAAGTTAGGGTTCATGCGGGTCAGTGATCGGTAGTTGAAGTGGCGCTGCTTGTGGGCGGCAAACTTCGGATTGCGTTTGAGGTTACCGACGAGATCATGGACGAGCTGGTTCAGCTCCTCATTGGCTGGATCGGATCGCTTGCCAAATCTGAAAACAGAATTGTGACTGAGATGTACCACCGCTAACAACAGATGATTTGAGTTCCGCGAGTTCTCTAGTGAAAGTCGATAAAGAACCGTATGCGTAGAAATGTTTCGAAGGAAAGACATTTTATTGCAAAACTGAAAGAAGTTAGTGTAACTTTTGCCAAAAAGTTTGTTTTTACGGTCGCTTTAATATCTGTAGCAAGGAAAAAATTGCTCAGCTTTTCCAAAAAATGGATCAAAACCATTTCCTGTTTTTTGGAAAAAACAAAAAAAATCATTTTCAAAGAAACGCATACTTCTGGCAATGTCGCGTTGCCAGAATCGGTCCCGATGACAGTCACCAAAATGCGACCTATTTCATTGTTGCTTTCAACAGACTGGGTAACCTGAACACCGACATGCCGACTAGTATCAACCTCATGTAGGGAGCATTTGTGCCGCGCATGTACTTCTCGAAGGTCGTCTTCTCGTCGAGCGGTCCGATAAGCTTCGGCTCTGCGAGGACGTAGTCGAGAACCAGGTCTTCTACGGGTTCGTCGGGGTCCGCTTCCTCTTCCTCTTGGACGGAGCGGGCTAATACAGAAATGTTTTTAATTAAGTAAAGAGATAAAGACAAGGGTAAACCAACACAATGGATTTTCATAATGATTTTGACGTTTGGCTGATTAGAGTACTACCGAAAAATACGTTCTTGTGTACAGCGCAAAACATCAAGCAAAATTAATGTATTTTAAAAAAGCTTCACTAAACGGCCACGAATATTTACTTTTCTTACAACAATTTGTATGGGATCTCCAAAATCTTACATTGTCGGCGTTGAATCGACTCCCGCATGATCAAGTCCCGAATGCTGCTTATTAGCACGGCGTTTTGACTAGGTCGGAAGTACAGCGGCGAACCTTCGCCGAACGGCATCATCAACGTCGCAAGCATTAGAACGATAAAGGGAGCGCAATTCGTCTGCATTTCTAAACCGTTTCGCATGCTTATCCGATCATTGAAACCGCGCATTTCGTAGGCACAATGAGTTAAACACAGTCACGCTCGAAAACCAAGAGTGCTATAGATCGAGGCCCATTCCGAATAACGAAAACAATCTACCACTACAACTTAAAGCGGCAGATGGCCGACAACGCGTTTGGAAATGTCTGGCAGAGCGTTTATCGGATAAATAAAAAAGACTGAATTTTAAAGGTCGGTACCCGTACCGTATTACGGCCCGTACCGTACCATGCTGGCCGTACTATCGGTACGGCTGTACGGTACGGGTCAGGGTCCTGTACGGCAGGCAGTACATTACGGGTGGGGTTTGCCGATCTTTACTGAATTTAAATAAAGCTTATCGGACAGCAACAGAGCCAATTTAATTTTCGGAAAACCGCATGCAGCAAGTCACGATGTGCGCATGCATGCGTGCTGCCATGTGTACCACCCGATGCCGCATGCAGGAAAATTCAGACAGCATGTGCCAGTCAGTCAGTCATGCGTCAACTATGCCTGCATGCATGCACGCTCGAGTGCTGGTATACGCGTGTGCCGTGGTCTACAAAGAGCTACCTAAACCACTCTGCATGGTTGAAAAAGTAAGTGTCTTTTGGGGCGTCCAATTCATAGTCGGAGTAAACCGTCACGGCCTTTCAAAGTGTCCGCAACCGCAAGCTTGGCCCGTGCTAGCGGACCTAGGGCGCGGCGGGCCAGCCCAGTTTGATGACTTTATGCGGATCGGTAGCAGGCCTGACTTGTCGTTCTGCAAGCGCAAGCATGCGCGGAAAAGAAGACCACTGCGAGCATGATTCGGCTAGCATGACCAACATTTGCGCTCTTAGCATTTTTAATTCTCAGGGATCTGAATAACGGGGTTTGCACTTTTAACGCCAACCTTGAGCCAGAGATAATTTTTACTGGTGAAACAAAAAGTAATGTTCGCATTACAGCGATAGTAAGGCTCCGAAACGCGAAGTGGCTTAAAAGTGCGTCGTCTTTCTGGCGGAATGACATCGAAATTACTTTGTTAGCGTGGGATCTTTTCATGCATGACTGCGCGATGCAGGACATCATACTCTCAGCGGAATTCTGGGAAGCCGACAAGAATGAGCGGGCAAGAGAACGCGGTACCGGCCCTTGGTACAACATTTTTGGGCACCACACTACCAGCTGTGTTGACAATACAATAGTCATTGCTACGACAGCAGCACAAGGACATTGTTGTCGGCAAGCAGCAGGGTTTTCGGATATTGGAAAACTTCGCCCTCGACCTCGCCCCTCGCCCGTGGTGCCCAAAACACCTCACCTTCGCCCTCTCCCCTCGCCCCCTGTTTCGAAAACCTCACCCCAACTTCGCCCGGGCGAATGGCGAGGTTGCTGTAATTCGCTCTTCTCTGAACGTAAATTCCCCTTATTTTGCATGTGGTCCCTCGGCGCGTAAGCCTCGGCCTCGCCCTTCGCCCACCCTTCCGGAAAACCTCGCCCTCTCCCTCGCCCTCTGTTCCACAAAACCTCACCCTCGCCATCGCCTCAAATGATCGAGGACGAGGGCGAGTTTGGGAGAGGGGCGAGGTCGAGGCGGAAACCCTGGTAAGCAGTAGGGCTGGGAGCCCCTCGGGGTCCGCAAATTCAAAATCAATCGCGATTCCGATGCCGATTCTTCCAACGGCAAAAACCAGTTCCCGATACCGACATCGGATACGACATGTAAACTTGTCTGAAATTTCGCTGATTTCGCATGCCCCGGTACCAAGAAACCGGTCGACCCGTATCGGCGGAATCGGCCATTTGCGCCGATTCCCCCAAAAAATACACGGACGAGCTTCCGATGCCGATTCCGATTTTCGCCCAGCCTTGTACTACGGGCCGGGTGAATGAAGTCGCTTTATAGCGGCGGTCCGCTCGCGATTGTGCTGTTTTGGCCTCGTGGGAAAAGAAGCTTCAGAAATGATGTCGACAAAACGACTTTGCGATTGTAGTACTTTTTCATTTCAGTACTTCTTAACGTTTGTCTAAATGTTGCATTTTTTCGTTTCGTCTTAGTCTGCATACTATCTTTACCAACTGAAGCCATCTCCGTCAAATAATATCACCAATGCGTTCATCCAAGGTACGTGACGTTGTGTGCCGGTGAAGGCCGCCTTATGGTTCCGAATGAGGGCGGGCCCAATACAGTCACTGATCTCGGGCAGTACAAAAGCCGTGTTTGAGCCATACCGAGACATACCATGCCGCAACGTAGTACTCGGTGGAATTGAAAACATGCGATGCAGACTTTCTTCCTGCACGTTTTTGCCATATTTCGCACAAATACTCCGAAGATTGTAGCGTCCTCCAACGCATTTCGCAAACCACAATATAGGAAGGTTTCTTTTGGGGTCGCTTGGGTCAAGGATAAGCGGTAAACAACCCTGCATAGGGCCAATGAACCACGAAATTCGGGTCACCGCTCTATTGCGTGTTCAGGTCAATACTGCAAAAATAGCCCCTGAACAAAGAGCTGGGGGCGTAGAGTCTAGAGTTTTTATTCTGGAGAGCTTGCATGTTTCCCCCTTCGTGCCAACTACATGTGACGCTAAGAGTCACGTAAGGTCGAGTACTCATCCAGATCTCGCAAAAGAGCTTCACCGTTCGAAGCAGATATTTTAAGCTGAGTCACTTTATTCGCAGAGTCTTTTATGAGTGATCACCTCGACTGAGTTGTCACCCGTCGAAGGTTTATTGGACGGGTGCCCTCGGGCGCCCGTGGCTTCCTAGCTGAAGCCTATATGGGATACTTTACTTTACTTTTATGAATGATCGCTACTCAAAAGTCCAAAGGTACGAGAAGAAAGTTAGGGTTCATCCGGGCCAGTGATCGCTTGTAGCCGTAGCGATGCTTGCGGGCGGCAAACGCCGGATCGCTTTTGACATTCTCAACGAGGTCGTGAACGAGTTGGTTCAGCTCCTCAGAGCCTGGATCGGATCGCTTGCCGAATCTGAAACGGAACTAGATATTGCTTGGTTTCTGACAAAAGCCGTTATTCTGGAACAGGGATGGGTTCTGATCAGATTTTCATTTCAGAATTACGTAATCGAGCTTACGTAATCAGCACTAGGTAAAATGGGCCCGCCGCTAGGCGCCGCCCAGAACGAGTTTTGGCTGTATTTCTCAAATTTTCACCTAAAATTTTTGCTGGTATCGCCTGCGGCGGGCTGTTTTGAACTCATTTGCGAACGTAGTGAGAACGGCTTTCATAAACAACACCTATAACAGAACATTGCCCGGAACACGGCCCGCCGCAGGCGATAAAAGCGAAATTTCGGAGAAATTTGCTAAAGTAAGCATAAAAATCGTCCGGGCGGCGCCACGCGGCGGTCCACTTTAGCTAGTGCAAAGGTCCCCCAAAATGGCATTTTGCCTAGTGCTTATTCTGACATTTTTGCCCTATTTCAGAATTCAGAATCCAGAAGTGGCAAAAACGTAAGAATTTTCAGAATTCAGAATCAGAATCAGAACCCATCCAGAATCTGGAAACATTTCCAGCCAAAAATTAGGGCAGTTTGTTTAAGGCGTTCTTTCAGGCATATGATATTCTTTTAACAGCTCGGATTAGGACAGCACCAAGAGCATAGCGGGAGACGCCTTAAAAAGACCGAATACATTCGGGCGTCTCCATTTTCGAGCGTCGGTTTTCAACGCCAAATACCTACGGACGCTATTTAGCAGACCCCTCACTTCGTTTTTATCCATGTCTTCGTCCCCGGACTGATCACTTAAAAACAACCAATTGAATTTAGTGTCCAGTAAGGAACTGAGAGATTATCCAGGTGCTGCCGAGTATTTAGCGGCATTTTTTCGTCTGATATTTCCACCAAAGAAGCTGAAAGCTCTGAGTGCTACCGGCTCAACATTGTACTGCCGTACTGTCGGTAAAAATTGTGGTACTGGTTCGTTCGGAGAGTAAAGCTTACGGTACGGGTAGGGTACGGAATGCGGCCCGTACTGATGTACCGTACCGGCCTCAACGGTACAGAGAACGGTGCGGGCTGGGGCAGTACCGTACGGAGCACGGTGTGCCCGTTGCCGATCTTTAGTTTAGGGTAATGCGAGGGCGTAAAATGAAGCTATTTTATGCTGAAATTTTTAGTGGAAAGCAGGAATTCATGGAACCCTACGTCGACAGCTTCATAAAGTCTTCGAGCGCCTCGAAGTCCAAGCTTACAGCATAATGTTGGGTAACTTGGACTCCGGCTTGCCGACTAGTACCGACCTCATGTAGGGCGCGTTTGTGCCTCGCATGTACTTCTCGAAGGTCGTCTTCTCGTCCAGTGGTCCGATCAGCTTCGGCTCTGCGAGGACGTAGTCAAGAACGAGGTCCTCGACGGGTTCGTCGGGGTCCGCTTCCTCTTCATCTTGGACGGAGCGGGCTAAAAGCAAAAATTATTTTAAGATTTCATTCAATTTATTAAATTTGATCCGAAACATTCTAGTGCCCAAGCTGCGAAAAACGTTGTACGCACAAATAAACAATTAAAATTAATTGTTGCTTAAAAGCAGATCCCTTGACTTTTCTATGTGGCGTTGGATATTTAGTCTTATGACAAAAGTTGCATGGGGCAATGCTAAAATCTTACTATGCCGCCGTTGAATCGACTCCCGCATGAGCCAGTCTCGCATGGTGCTGATTCTCACGGCTTCTTGACTGGGAAGAAAGTACAGGGGAGAACCGTCGCTGAACGACGTGAGCAGGATCGCAAGCGTTAGGACCACGGCTTGAGCGAGAGTCGACTGCATTTCTAAATCATTTCACGTCTTCACCGGAACCGCTAGCCAAAGAGACTACGACGAGTCAAGCATAAATCGGACGAGGAACATGCCAGTGGAAACTATGAGCCGTTAAACCACGCTTAAAATCCTCACCAGGTACACATGAGCACTCTGACTGAGAAAGAGTCTCTAATGCTCCAGGCAGACTATAAAATTGGACTCAATTAGTGACTGCAGCCATACAAAAAAGATGCGTATAAGCGCTCGGAAATCCGAAAAATACCATGTTCCAGAGTTTGTTCTTTGAATCGACGTACGGGGGTTGATTCGGGCTTCCGCTGAAAAACCGAGGATCGGGCGGTACAAGCGTTAAAGTTTCAAAAGTTTTGTGGGACCTCTAACATCCTCGATTCTTTCTTCCTGCAATCTTGTGACAAAAGAATCACAGATTTGGAGGGCAAAGCACAACTTTGGGCTCTTCACTTCTCGTTCACCCGGGGCAGAATGACGACTGCTGCACTTTTCACGTCAGCCTTAAAACGGATTTTTCCCCATTCAAATGCAAGGTACCGGCTGCATAACAACAGTAATGTACATCTAAAAGGACAAAGAAGTGAGCTTAAAAGTGCGCCCTCTGGCTAGAATAACGTCGAAATTAATTAGCTGAGCTGACGTTTTTCATGCATGACAGCGCCTTGGTGGACTTCAAGATCTCTGGTAGATCCTTGGATCCCAAGAAGAGCGAACGGGCAAGAAAACAACCAAACTGAATGACTAGAAGGTCATTCAGTTTGCCCTTCTAGAACATCCTGGCCAGAGCTGCGTAGTGCGTAAAAGCCCAGCTTGAAACAGCTAAAAGTAGCAAAGTCCAAAAGCAGGTGAAGTGGGGTAGCTAGACACTTCGAGGTAAGTGGGCGAAATGCCGTCGCGCGCACATAGGACACCTGCCTTTTGCGAATCAGTATGCCGCTGGCGTCTGCGTCATAGCAGCATTGACATGGACGGAAGAGAAAGGCAAAGGCGGCCTTCGCTTAGGGGCTTTCGGCAAAAGTGAATGTGCGCTGTTACGATCGATCCCGTAAAGGCGGTCTCACAGACAGGCCCGTACAGCGCGTCCTTTTGAGGCCATCAGGATATCAAACCATATATATAACAGAGCGGCTTCAGAATTAAGAAAAAAACGACGTGAATTCCGATATTGAGCAGTAGACAAAATGGGCCGCCGAACGCTAAGCTTCGCCGCGACTGTAAATGTTTACGTACAGCTCTGCTCGTATTGCGTGCAGCTCCGCTTTTCGAGTACTAATTGGTTAATAGACATGTCGCTCACCAGTTTAAGGAAAATCTATGATTTGTTTTACTTCAACCACCAAATGCAGGGCTCGCAACCCTGCCCTTTCGAAAAGGACTTGCTCTAAATCCTGACCCTGGTACCGTTCCGTGTTGCCATGTGCCCTGACACGACCGGGGACCCAGACCATCAGCCCGGATAAATGCCAATGCGGGTCCTCAAAGGATAAGTTCAATACCGGTCACGGACACCCCCGGCGTTTATTTCGGAATTACGGGCCGGCGACGGCTCTGCTTCCGGCACATCATAATGCTTTTTGTCTTGTGTAAGGCTGCAAATGGAACAAAAACGGAAAAAATGGCTTCTGGGTGGACGGTCTTGTCGTTTAACGTGACTCAGTAGATTGCACATGGATGAAACAAGCAACAGTTTATGTCAATGACGCGTTTAAAATGATCCATGGACGGCGGTCATTATGAAACGTTCTACGTTTCTTTGCCGCTTTTCGTCCACGACTTTGAATATTTAAGAGAAGTTAGCATCGTAGTTGGCAGCTACTCACGAGTTAGCGTCCATCTTGCTTCATCATACGAAAACTGTCTTCAACGACGTCGGCCGTAGACCATGGCTCCTACGCGCAAGGCTACCCGGAACGTAAGCATGGCATCTTTTCCGCTGAGCTAGTGCGTAGCAGTGCTTGACTGAACTTCGCAGGTCGTTGAGTTTTCAATTACCTGGACCGAGCCAAGGGCGTACCTAGAACCCCTCGGGAGGGGGGGGGGCGCACCCAAAGGGGGGGCCCTTACCTATTTTTTTCGGCGCCGGCCTTCGGCCGGCGCCGAAAAAATGCCTTGGTCCCCCCTTTGGTACTTTTCTGAAGCGTCCCGATTTTGTCCTTTAGTTGTTTTAAATACCTGCAGTTCCACACGCAGTTGACGTTCTGGGAGTGCCCCGTCTGTGACAAGGACGTCTCTCTAGAACGTCTGCGAATTGACGAGTGAGTTTTTTGGGTTAGCAAACATTGTATGGAAAGTTCGCGCTTTGCAAGTGAGCATTTTTTCTGTCTTGTTATGCAATAAAGTTTGATTTTGAAAACTCGATATGTCTTTTCGTGTGTTTCTTTCGAAATTAAGCCCCGTCCACGTCTTACCTTAGCATCGGTATTTAGATACTTTACGTCCGTCCTGCAAGCGGTTCCTGCTGCGTGTACTGCAGTCGAGATCCTCGAGGACGGGTCCTTTAACTCAATCGTCGCGAATGGATTAACTGACGTCGTCGACATAACGGATGAGGGTCCATTTGTGCCGCAAGGTGAGCTTTACTGTCACGCAAGAGTACAGTTAACTCAGCAGTTTACCGTTTAGATACCACGCTCGGGCAAGTAAAGGACGAACAGATGGATGACGAGACTACCGAAGCTGTTACCGTGCCTGATCTGCCGGACAGCGTTGGGCCTACTACGGCTGATGACAACCTTGTCTTCGATGAGGGATGCCTCCACAGCGGGGACGCACCGAGTTCGGGTCGCTGTGTTGAACTCATGCGGAAGAAGCCAGGATACGTCTACAATTCGATAACCGGCTCGTGGTGTAGACGTAAGTTTACGAGATTACAGGCTTTTGATTTAAAAAAAATCGTGGAATGCGGCTGTTGGGTTAACATAGAGGAGGGCGTCAAGAACATCACATCAATAAAATACCTATAGTACATACGGGTAGGAAACCGCCACGTAATCCGCTAAATATAATATAAAAAACAAGGTTCATAACGTAACATTGATACTCCATTAGCGGAACATTGTCCGTTACGTTACCTTGCGAAAATGAACAAGTTGGTGGCATTTTTTTGGGTTGACTTCACGCCATTGCAGCAATTTCTTCTCGTATGTTCTAATAAAATCAATGAATTACGCGCATTACGTTATCCATTCTTTGTTTAGGGAAGGGTACGGCGACAAACTTCAGCGGACAGGGCAAGCAATCAAAGAGGCGTAAGGAGCAATGGCGTGAATACAATAGGCGTCGCCGCGATAGAATCCGGCAAGAGCGCCAAGCTCAGGACGCTCTCAAGCACGCAAACGGGTAACGGCCATCCATTGAGCAGGAGAGAACCGATACTATGCTTGCGGAGATCGCACGAACAACCGTTTTACTTACAGTTGTTTTGTACA